>JABXWE010005236.1:0-27816 GCA_014611495.1 Limonius californicus
GTTTTTCGTCCATTGTTTTTAGTTTTTCACTTATAACCTCGAACATGTTTTCTATTTTCTTCATTTCGCTTTTATCTGCATTTTCGGTTCCCATTTTCGATTTTTGTTTACTGCTCTGCTCCTGCTGTCAGCTCGTTTGCACGCTGCCCTGTATCTTGTGTTGCCTATCCTCGAAATTTTGGCGCGCCTTTCGCTGTGCGATACTAATTCTTCTTATCTACTATTTGTATGCATGCAATTTTTGTCCTTATGGTTTTCTTTTAACCTCAAAATTTATTCTTAAACAAATTATTTTTACTCACTGTTCTGCGGTCTAGTCTACTTTGCGTCTCTCCAGTTTTGCAGTACAGCTTGCTATTTCTATTTCACTAACGTTTGTGTTTTAGGAGTTCGATTTGGCCCAATTTGGACTTGAAATATCAGAGCTTCCAAAACACTTTATAACTCTACTTCACTTCACCATCCGTCCTCTTATTTAAAAAAATAGAAAATACCGTACTTTATCATATAATGAATAGGAACTTCGTCCTGTTGGTACCAGATATTGCTTTCAGCAAATCCGGACACTCTTCATTAGCCAGACCTCTTCTTAATTCGCTAATTTAAGGGATGGGTATATGTTACTTGCATGTAGAGTGAATTTGTTATAGTTTAGTAACTATAATTTAAATACTAACTATAGCCTTTTTGAAAAATAATGGTGCCTTGTTAAAAATTTTGCATATTGCAGAAATGGAGAATATTATTGCAACTAAATGTAATTGACCACAGCCTGTGGTAAGAACATCATTTAAAATAACTATGTTAAGAACAAAACAACGAAAATAAAACAAACTCTATTATTTATCGACGAAGGAGTAGTTAAGCTGCCGGAAATATAATTAGGAATGACTTTCAATGGCAGTACAAACCGAAGAGCAATAGAAAGTAACAATTTCAGTATTGTAGTGCACGCGTGCTATATTTATTAAGTTGTCTTGGGTTGGGTTGGTGATGTGGTTGTTATTTTGTTTACATAGTTACCATATTTTTATGTTCTTATATAACACGAATAAACTTGCTCTCAACTCTCATCTCTTATCACGAGTTTATTTGGTGCTAAGCCCTACTAGCAGGCCTTAACACCATAGTATCATAAGAAAATTAGTATTATAACGGAAACAAGCAAAAATTCCAATAATTTAAAATGTAGGCAAAAGTGAATAATTACAGTTTAAGAAATAAGAGAACAATTTACAATAGCAGATCATTAAAAAACTGTAATCTTAGAAGCTCAGTTTCCTAAACGAGCTAATCGTTAAAAGGGATGATGCTAATTAGAGCCAGAACAAACAATAGATTAAATATAAACAATCAGCGCGTTTGAGCAAGGTCTATTTTGAATCCATTCGCCAATCACTAATTTGCTCTCTCTTGCTTTTTGCATTGTATTTTCGTAGTAATGCCGATCTTCCACATTCCTCTCCTCTGTAGAAATTTAGTGAGTAATTAGATGCCCAAAAAAATTTTTAGTAATTATTATGATTATCGTTTTCTAACGTTTCCAAACTATAGAAGCTTCTCGATATGTAAGATTTTTGACAATTTAACTCTCGTACTGGCGCTTTTTATTGCGCAAGAAACAGGTTTAAGTAACACATAAATATTAGATATATACAGGGTGTACCATGACGTGAGGTCACTACTTCACCTACGCGTAGGAGAGGTGAAAAGAAGTGGAAACTAAAGAGTAGTCATTTTCTCTAAATCGACTATTAAAGAAGTTATGGCCTGTTATAGCTAAATACTGAAGCAGTCGAAACAATAATGATATTAAGTGGTATTTCATACAAACTGTTACTATGGAAATAATATTATTTACTTGTATGTCAAACAGTAAAGCATTTTAAAGTTGATTTCTCTACTTGCGCTTATTAACAGTGTTGATAATGTTTACTTTTACAACGCGAGAGTACGCCGATATCCATTACATGTACTGTTTTTGTGATGGAAACTCAGTAGCAGCTGCTCGAGAATATGGGTTGAGATTCCCAAATCGGCGACTACCAGACCGACGAATTTCCAACGAGTGCACAACCACCTACGTTTACACGGAACTTTCCCGAAACGGTCGACTGAGCGTCCAACACAGCAAGTACTAGACAATGAGGACAACATACTGCGATAAATCGATAATAATCCCAGCACCTCCGTTCACCGTGTATTTTCACAAGTTAATGTACCGCGAATGCGAGTTTGGAAAACATTAAATCCCCATGGTTTATCTCCATTTCATTTCCAGCCTGTTCAAGCCGCCTTACCTACAAATTTCGCTAGTCGTTTAGAATTTTGCCGCTGAATCATTCAAAATCGAAACCTACGTAACAGAATTTTATTCACGGATGAGGCAACATTTACAAGCAATGGATTAATGAACAGAACGCCACTTTTGGGATTTGGAGAATCCACACGAAATCACAGTGTAAAATTATCAACATAGGTTTTCAGTGAATATCTGGTGTGGAATTATTGATAACATCACATTGGTCCATTCGTTTTTGGGAACCATTTAACCGCCGACAGATATTTAGATTTCCTAGAAGATCATTTGGGAGGATTGCTAAATGATGTCCCTCTGGCGATCAGACATGGTATGTGGTACCAACACAATGGTGGCCCTGCACTTTCTGCGTTACGTGTAAGACAATTTTTGAATCAACGGTTTGAAGGACAAGTAATTGGTAGCGGAGAACAGCTCCTGGGCCTCCAAGATCTCCGGACTTAACTTGTATAGATTATTATTTGTGGGGCCAATCTGAAAAATGTGGTATACCAAACACCATTAGAGACTGTTGAAGATCTTAGGAGACGCATTTTTAAGGCAGTAGAACTAATTCGGAATAACAATGATTTGTTGCGTAGGGCAACCAGATCTCTCTTAAGAAGAGCCAGAATATGTCGCGAGAGCAACAGTAGCCATTTTGAATAATCTTTATAGTGAATTTAAACTAAAATAAAAGTAAATATGGGCTTTTCTGAAATTCTAATAATTTAATAAATAATAATTTACCACTTTGTATTTTGGAAACGGTTTACTTGAGGGCATAACTTTATCCGAATTTTTAACTATACTTGGTCTACAGTCGGCAAAGGCGTACGAGGAAACTGATTTCAATGGGTAGGTAACATTTCTCTTAATATCTTCTACGTTCTGAGATGGTCTTCGTTTGCCAATGGTTTTCGCTTTAGGAAATAGATGAAGTCTGCGGTTACCAAAAGCTGCGTTTGTCTTCTTCTTTTTCTTCCTCTTTGTAAACGCCAATGGCTTGTTAATTACCTATAAGGAGTACTGTCAAGTTAGGTAAATGATATGGATAATTATTCGCAACAGCACCGTGTTTCTTAAGAAATTACATTGCAATCAGTGCAGCATAGGCAGATGCGTTGTTATACAACACGAATCAACTAAGCTTTTGTATCAGTTGCGGTAGCCACCGAGAAATAAGCTGTAATATTCTCGCCTTCACTTTAACGTAGAATACACTGTTTACTGTTTGTGCAGGCGCAGAATCTTGTCGCGGTAAGTCAGAGCAAAGCCTGCACACGATGCAAGACAAACTTTGTGCAGATCATCGGTTTTCCCAAATTTTCATGTAACATTTAGTGGTGATGTTGAACGACTCTGCTTGGAGGGTCATTCGGCGGTATTTTTGTCACAGTTTGATGAACTTTAGCCATCGAATTTACATTTCAAGAGATCGACGGACGCCTGGTACTGGAGTCATCTTGAACATCTTCACGTCAATCTTCAACATGTTTAAACCATTCAAACACGCTAGTACGACTTAAAATGTAATCTATGTACACATTATTCAACACTTCGTAGGTTTCTGTAAGCATTTTCTCTAATTTACAACAAACTTTAATAGTCATTCATTTCTCCATGACGACTGACGGAAAAACGATATATGCGCTAGCATCCTGCGCAGAAACGAACAGCTGTTCTATCTTAGCTTGATTACCACTATGCTGCTTTACTTTTGGTTTAATTTTATCTGACTGTTTCGATTAAGTACATTTATTTTACTGACAAATATTATAGAAAGAATAATATCAACGAGACCATCGGATGAATTATAATACTAAGCGCTAGCGAAAACATTCAAAATTAGAATCAAATATCGGTTATTTGTCTACTCTAACCTAAGTTAGTGACTTATTGAGTTCCTTCCTTCCTTCCTCCTTCCTCCCAGGTTCCTTAAGTAGTGACCTTTGGAACTACTTTAGAGAAGTTACATTTCTCTAAACTTCTCTGCAATTTATTTGACCTTAGATTGCGTGGTAGATGGCCAGTGAGCATTAATCTACTCCTAAACTTTTTGTAGCTTCCTACGTCTATTAAAATTAGGATTGAGGATTTTTTCAATTTCAATTAATTGTATAATTATTATAGCATTTTTTTAAATAATTGAAGTTGGAAAAGAAGGAGATGAATTAAAATTGTAAACAATAAAATATGTGCTTAATATATTGGAAGATTTTATCATCTTAATAATATCCGTATGATTTACGCGAGAGTACCATTCGAAAAAATAGGCAACCCAAAATACATATCACAAGGTACTGCCCATATGTAAATTTTCTTGATGGTATTGATTGAATTTGAAATGCATGTTTGGTATTTTTGGTATTTTATTCTAAGAAACTTTAAAATAAAGTAAGTGTGAATGAAAATACGAAATTCTTACTAATAAATATCTAAATTTAAATATTTCGGATATCATATTATTTAAATTTTCTTAAAGTTGAATTAGTTTTACTTGTCAGCAAACAGCCAAGCATGTCAATCAGGCATAATACCGTCTATAACAATTTATACATCACAGTATCTTGTGATATGTATTTTGGGTTGCCTATTTTTGGAATTGTATGTGTGCAGTTATGACTTTCGCCAGTTTCGAAAGTCTAACATATTTTTAAATTCAACTTCTTTTTTATACTTGGTAAAAGCGAGTTATACAGCCACCTAGAGAAAAAACTACTATTAATTGATGATAAAAGTTACTTGTTTAACTAAACTCCATGCAAAATAAGAGAATTCAGAAAACCCTTTCAATAAATTGATACACCCATTGTTGTAATAAACTGCAATTAATGGGAACTTTCTTACTACAAGTTTTACTCGTATTGAATAACCAATTAGGGTTTACAATGATGTGAGATGCGATTAATTAATGACTTTATAGAGATATAGGGATAGTAGGGCACGGAATATGTAAATACAAGAGCTTTATGAAGAGTCGTCAGGTCAGAAAGGTTGTTACCCTTTTTCCTGTATTGTAACACCCCGTGAGTGGTTTTCATGAGAATGGTGCTCGGAAACACATTCCAACAATATGTTTCGTACAATACATGAATGAAATGTAAATAAGCGCACGTTTTTCTGTAATACAAATACCCTGTTGTGTCGGTATTTAAAAAACAATATGAATGAGCTTTGGCAGGGTTTCAGCTGTATCCATCCCAATTCATTCTCCGGGGAATTCGTTCAAAAGAAATTTATCTTTAGAACAATTTGTCTTTGAAGAATTTCTCTCCGGAACAACTCATTTCACAGAAGCATTATACCTTTAGTAGCTCAGCTATTGCTGTGAAAGAACGAAGTGAGGACGCTATTTTTTACTTCTCCTGTGACAGCCTGCTGGAAATGATCTTATATAAAGTTAAATGTACTTTTATGGGACACCTCTGGGAGGAAGCACAAATCTTTCGCGGCCGCCTTTGCAAAAACACGCAAAAATAAATCTAAACAAAATAGTCCGGTCGGTTTTATCCGCGTAGTTGTTATTTGTTTCTCTTCGAGCCGATTTTTCAGCGAAGCTTTGAGAATTCCTTCGCAACGCTTTCTATACGAAAAAATGTTTTCCAACAGGTTGTTTTACTTTCACTTACTCCCCGGAGGTCCTTTTATAGAAAGATGTTGTCGCCCGACAATCATGACAGAAGCTTTAGAAGAACCGACTATATTAAACCTTGGAATATTATACACATTCAACGTTTTAAGGAAAATTCGCCGAAACTGTAATAAATGATATTAGAAAAAAAATTCACTAGCGTTTACGACATCTGTATACATAATTTAGTGAAACGTCTTTATGTTATTGCAAACTACTACCCTTTAAGAAGATAATCTTCTTCTTCTCTGTCGTATTTTTATGTCTTAGAAGTCGCGATACCATGATTACGTACATTTTTTATGGTGTTTCTCTATGAGTACCGATCTTGAGCCTCTCTGAGCGTATCTTCTAGTGGACATCCTGTTATGGCTTTTACTTGATCAAGCCATGTTGTCGGTGATCTGCCCCTTGGTCTATTGCCCTCTACTCTTTCCTGCACGATGAGTTTCTCTAGACTATCTGTTTGTCTTCTAACTGTATGGCTAAAGTATTGCAGAATTCGTCGGCGACATATCGTTGAAAGTCTATCTGTCTCTCCTATTTAATTCAATATGGATAAGTTAGTGAGTCTTTCCATCCACAATACACGGAGCAGTCTACGCCAGCATCACATCTCGAATGCATCTATTCTCTTTAAGTCTGATGCTCTGATTGTCCACGTCTCTGCCCCATACATAAAGATTGTAAATATAAGTGATTTCACTAGAGCTATCTTAGTGTTTCCACTGATCTATTGGTCTTTCCATATCTTTGTTAGGTTGGTCATAGCGCTGCGAGGGATTGCGATGCGTCTTCTGATTTCTTTCTCGCATCCTCTTTGGTATCTTATTAGGGACCCTAGGTATATGAACTCATCGACACTCTCCATGTTTTTTAGAAGTCATCTTGGTGGTAGGGTGTGGCCTCTATCGACTATCATGAGTTTGGTTTTGTTTAAGATAAAACTCCAAATTTCTGCTTTCTTTCGTCACTCCTGACATTTGTTGCATTTCGTTCTCGTCTCTCGCCAATATTGTTGTATCGTCGGCGTATTGCAAGTTGGTGTGTCTTCTGCCGCCAATCGAGGTACCGCCTCATCATATACTCTCCATATGCATTGAAGAGTCGGGGTGAGAGTATGCAACCTTGTCGCATTCCCTTTTTAACAGCAAATGTATCTGATTCGTGCTTATCCAACTTGACTACTCCATGATTTACTGCATACAAATTCTCTATCAGTGATATGAGATGGTTCGGGACTCCCATTTCGTCGTGGACTGTCCAGAGTTGTTGCCATTGGACACAGTCGAAAGCCTCGTTATAATCGATGAAACATAGTAGCATAGGGGTATTAAATTCGCGGGATTTCACAATCAATTGTTTTGTGTTGAATATGTGATCTCTGGTTCTGGTAGGGTAGTGCTGCCTCTAGAACTCATACTTCCAAGAGAAGGACAGATTCTTCGCCCAGGACGACGGCCTCCCGATGGGTTCATCCCTGTCACCAGTCATTGCCAACATATACATGAACTGGTTTGAATCTCAGGCATTAGAAGAAGCGAAGCTCAAGCCCAAGATACGGCTCAGATATGTTGACGATACGTTCATAATTTGGAACCACAGTGACCGACAACTACATCATTTCCTGGAGTACCTGAACAGCATCAAGCCTACCATCAGATTCACAATGGAGAAAGAAAGCGAAAACTCCCTACCCTTTTTAGATGTACATGTGAAGAGAAACGTCGGAACCATCGAAACATCTGTATACAGGAAGCCAACACACACTGGACAATACCTCAACCATGCATCCAACCATTCCACCTCAACCAAGAAAGGAGTAGTTAAATCTCTGATCGACAGAGCATACAGGCTATGCAACACAAGAGCAGGTATAGAACTGGAAATCAGCAACATCAAAAGGGACCTAAAACAGAATGGCTACCCAGGGAAAATGATAGAAGAGCTTCTTCGCAGAAACCAAGCCAATATAACCCGCCAAACAAAAACAGAAGAGCAACCAGAAACCCTACTCAGCATCCCATATATCAGAGGCGTGTCAGAAAAAATAAAACGCATAGGAAGAAAATACAAAATCAACACGGTTTTCAAGTCATCAACAACCATAAGGAGTATGATCTCTAACACCAGACCACACACCAACAAAGATTCCAAAAATTGCGTCTACCAGGTCCCGTGTGAATGTGGCGAGTCATACGTAGGAGAAACCAAAAGACCGTTGGAAGTGAGGCTAAAAGAGAACCAAATCCGGACCCTAAGAGGAGAAACATCGAAGTCCGGCATCGCACAACACTCCTGGGACAAGCAACACCGTATGAAATGGTCTGAAGCCAAGATCATACACAAAGAAGAGCACTGGTTTAAAAGAAAGTTCAAGGAAGCAGCATTCATCAACAAGCAACAAGAAAGTCTTCAGCCAGCCAAGTGTAGAAATCGGCAACGTGTGGAAACCGCTTATTGAACGCCTCAGTGAACTCAAATTACATGTGTGTTTTTGTTCCGCATGGTTTAACTTTGCACGCTTGATCGCTTCACTAATCCTGTCTATAGTGTATAAGCTCTAGTAGTCTCTAAGCTTGTTAGTATTCACCTGATGACGACTGTAGATACCTAACAGTCGAAACGTTGTGTAATTACTGTGTTTTAAAAATAAAGACAATGGAAGTCCAAACTACTGATTTTAATTCAACATTTGTCTATTACTTTGTTGTGTATAATATTAACGGTCTACTAAGCGAACGTCCCCGAACGCCAACATTTGCATAGGTACATTGTATTGATCATACACATGGTGTGGCGAACGTGCGTTTACCCAGCGTTAACAGACGTTTGTCACATTGCCTATTGGGGCCTTAAATGTGTAGTGGCGCAAGCTACAATCCAAAATTCCCCGAGAGGATGTTGGACAATAGCAACCACATTCCTCTAGATGAAAACGCGTACTTTCCGGGCGAAACCTACGCCGATGGCGTAAATCATTTAAACCCAAGACCATTCCGGTACAGCAACAGTGAGCGTGCGGGTATTATTGTTATTTTTCTCTCGTGTTTTGTTATCTTTAAATTGTTATTAATTGTAGTAAATAAATTGTTATTAATACGTGGTAGTTTGATTCCCATATAAGCTACCAAAAATGTTTTTCCTTTTATTAGCAACTTAATAAATCCGTTTATTAATTGTTTGGTGCTTTACTTCCTTGAAATTCATGAACATTAGTAAGTCGAAACAATGTTATTAATTATATTTGAATAATAATAATAGACAACTTCAACAGATATTTATTTGCTTTATACGTATTTCGATATGCAAAATGTCATTTTCAGAAGCATTTATACGTATATATTTATATATAATACATAGAAATACCTGTTGAAATTGTCTATTATTTTTATTATTAAAATATGTATGAATTTCAACGAAGTAAGACAACAAACAATTAACACATGTTATTAATTATTTCAACAGGTTTTATTGGCTTCTTTTTTTGCTTTTGCCGACAGTATCCGAATGATTTGTAATAGCAACCAGCGCAATGAAGTGATTTGTTAAGTAAATAACATACAGTGAAGGCAAGCTACGAAACATAAAGGGTTACATTGATGCAATTAAATAATTACTATTCATCACACGCCATCAACAAAATACTAGAAACCACTCCCACTCAAGCACAACTATTTATAATAAACTATTAAACGTTAATACATACAGTGTGTCCTGGAAAATTCTAACCATATAAGAAACTTCTTTATTTTTAAATTCACAAAAAATTCAATCTTCATGCAAAGTTCTGCATTCTGAGGTAATAATGTCGGAATACTAACGCTTGAGTTAGCATGTACAGGGTGACGAAAAATACGATAACCTAAAATTACTATAAGAGAGAAGTACCTTTAAATTTTCATTATAAAGAAAATTGTAACAAGGAAATGGTAATTAGAATTGTCATCTTTACTTAAATGTAAAATTTCATATAGAAATTCAAATATGAAAGCAATGTACCGGGAGAATACGAAAAAAAAACGCGACGCGCATTCGTTAGCTATGGGTTCTAAAATAAGTAATAAGTATAACAGTAGTATAAAATAAGTTTTGATTTAAAATAACAACATAGTATTTTTACAAATATTATGCTCTAAATCCGTAATTAATAGTACGTCTCAAGAGTTTTAAGAAGCATATTACTCACAAAAAATAGGGGAAAAAGTAACAATGCTTTTGATATTTGAATATTCTGCATGAAATTTTGCATTTGAGCACATATGGCAATTCTAAGTAACAACTTCTTATTACATTTTGTTCTAAAATAAAAGTTAATGATACTTCTCTCCTGGGGCAATTTTCAGTTTATACATTTTGGGTCGATCTGTATATGCTATCAAGCTTTAGTACTACAATATTATCGCCTCAGAAACAGAACTTTTTATGAAGGGCAAACTTATTAGATAATTTAAAAATAAACTAATTTTCTATATGGTAAGATCTTTCCAGAACACACTGTATATAACACTTGAATGATAAGTAGGAATATGCATGTCGAAATATTTATTTCCAAATACAACATCTTATACAGGGTGTCTAAAATTAAGTCCCATGCTTAACCAAGGACAATCGGAAAATGTGCACTTTTGGGTTTCGATTTGTTTTATCCCCCTAAATCAAATCCCAAAAGAACAGGTATCAATTTCGATACACCCTTATGATTTTTTTCGGACACTTCTAAAATATACAATATTTATCATAAACTTTAAGATCACGTATGATTTCATGCATGCGAGGGTGATTCAAAAGAAACGATTCTGTTTCTCAACTTCATTTGAAAGCAACCGATAAAAATAAAAATCTGCAATTACCTAGGTGTAAGAACAATTAATTACCCATGCATATAGCATGCATATGGCAACATTGCGCAAAATTAGTCAAGCTCAGTGCCTAATGCTTCTTCTATTCTGTTTTTATTCTTCAACTTTTTACCCATTTCAGCAGAGCTGGATATGAACGTTTATCACCATGAACTATATTCAACTTTAATTTATAGTTGTCCAGTAAACTAATTCTGCGCTTGAAAATGTAGAGCTAGATCGTATTTCTGTGTGTTCTAACTCACGTCATTACTGTTATCACAAAAAGCTAAAAATAACTGCATTAAACGAAATTTGCCTATTTACACTGATAGCTAATCCTCAGAGGTCTAGTGGTTAGGACACTTGTCTATACATCCAAAAAACGCGAATACAAAAACCCAGTGGAAGTCGGTGAGCTTTTCCTACCGCGGAAAACTGTGAAACTGGGCCTTCTGTCGGATAACAAGAGAAGAGAAAATCGGAACATTCAATAGAAATACCTGGAGGATCACCGTATCAATGTTTTTCCCTGGCCTGTAAAAAGCCCAAATCTTAATTAAAATGAAAATTTGTGAATTCATGCCGAAAAAATGTAATCCTACGAATTTTGGCAACCAACAAGAAGCGAGCTAGTGCAGCAGTAATAAATGAATAGTCTATAAAATATTAGTCTTCCCACTGAAATAAAATGATTCATAATAATTTTTATTTTTGCGATTCCGTTAAATAAACGGTATTTATTTCGTTACAATTATAAAAAAGACACTGTAGTTATTTCTGTTAATTACAATCACTTAATTACCTAAATCCATTTTAGAAAAAGCTAATGTTTCATCAAATATGAGCCCCCTTTTTAAAAACAGTCCTAAACTTTTGGCTTTCGTGTATATCTAGAAAACGGTTGATTTTTATTTATATCGGATACTTCAAAATCAAGGGTTAGCCCCAAAATCACTTTCGTATGAAAAAACCTCGTAAAGCGTTAAGTAACAATCAACAGTAAACACTTACCTGTCTTATCTTTTCTATTTTTTCGTGTATTCATCTTAGACATCAGGAAAACCAA
The DNA here is from genome assembly GCA_014611495.1 of Limonius californicus. Lineage (NCBI taxonomy): Eukaryota > Metazoa > Arthropoda > Insecta > Coleoptera > Elateridae > Limonius > Limonius californicus. The sequence goes on from JABXWE010005236.1 coordinate 11,844, forward strand.
AACTTAATGTTGCACAACGATATTACACTTTTGGCGCGCAAACTTTCGTTAGCATGTATAGCGGTTCAAGGTGACTGTTAAAATGCAACTACCGATATTTTATTAGACGTCTCCGCTCTGTTATCAGAACTCCTGCAAAATGCTGCAGCAGCACAAATATTTATGGATTCGCAGTTATATAGGCACAGACTCCAAATGTAGGTTTAGCATGTTAAATTACATCTAAACATAGTTTGATCTTCTCTAAATTAATTTAGGTTTACAATTTTCATCATTATCAAGTAATTTATATACCTTGCACAATTACCGTTGCATAAGATGTTAATGTTTCAAATAAGCGTCGGATTTGTGTTTTATTGCAACATTTAATTATCGGTATAAGATACAGTGTAAAACAATCATTATTTTATTAAGTTATACGATTAATAAATTAACCCGACACCCGTATATGGTAACAGGGAATGGGGAAGAAGAAGAAGATTAATAAATTAAGGGTGTTAAGTAACAGACTGTCTACTTATTTTGGATTTTTTGTTAATTATACACAATGAAGATTATAGTGTTAGTTTATCGGTAGAATCCACAATAACTAAGTAGTCTACAGTAAAAATATTAAAATTTTATTTATTTACCGGAATTCATAAATATTCAAATAATAAAGTTGGCTATTGTAGATTGTTTCCATGGACATATTGTATACATATCACGTATAACGTGAAGGTATGTTCTATTACTCAAATGGATGAAATATAATAATTATAAGTTGTTTGTGATATCATTAGGTATCTGAAGATCCTATAAAGCCGTTAACAGGTTTCCTGAACTGCAATAATATACCCTTCTCATTATACAGACTGATTCTAAATATGTGCGCAAAACTTTTACTACCTATAGTTGAAGCTATTTAACCCCTAAATCACCTTATGTTGTTTTATAAATTCAACGCTGTTACGTAGATAACGGGCTTTGAAGTTTATTTTATTTCAATTCACCTAGGATTAATTTTCAGCCAAAAAAAATGTACAAGTGTGTGCGAAAAGTGGATGAAATCTGACCCTGAAGTGGAAAGTTGGTTTAAAAATGAGAAAATTAGGGTACATATTGAAAACTACGATTGTTTCCCTAAGTTTTTTTTGCAACTTCTGAACTAGTACTCTACCCTAAAATGTCTCGGCAATTTTTTTCAAAAACTATATTTTTAGAGAGCTATCTCACAAAGTTTCGAATAGAAATATCGGTTAAAATTTCTAATCTTTTATGCCAAAGTTTTCATTTCAGGATCGAATTTCTTCCACTTCTCACACTCAATTGTACTTTTTTAAAATGGGTCAAGAAGCAAAAAAGTAATTTGCATTTTAGTGAATCGGTGTCAAAACATATTGAAGCACAAGAACTACTGCGCAACAAACGGCAACGTTAGAGAAAAACTCACGGAATTTTCCTACATTGCCAAATGCTGGACCAGTACCTCAACAAAGCACAGCAGGGAACTTTTATGTTCAGAAGATAAAGAATAAGTCGCAACAAGGTATAAAAGAAGAAATAAACTTGGACGCAATTAACAAAACACTGCAAGCAGTACTTGGAAAACTTGATAAACAAAGAGAACTCCATCACATCTATTCTAAATAGAGTTACAATGCTAGAAAGCAGCAATAAGGCAGCGGCCAAAAACAAGAAATAAAAATGGCTTCGTCTATTAGAATACTAGCGTGGAACACAAATAGACTGCTCTAGCATGCCCATGAACTAGAAATATTCCTCTGGGAACAAAAAATAGATGTATTTTTGAGTTCAGAAACCCACTTGATTAAAGAAAACTATCTAAAAATAATAGGTTACAAATTATATCACACAATTCACCCTGATAATGCTGTAAGAGGAGGATCAGCGGTAATAATTAAAAAAAATATTAAACACTTTGAGAAAACCAATTATGGAACACACATGATACAAGCAGGAGCTGTGAAAGTTTTCACAGAAACTACAAATTTCACACTGACGGCAATATACTGCCCACCGAGGTATGCACTGGAAAAAAACGATTATCTCAGGCTTTCCTAATGCTAGGAAATAACTTTCTAATTAGAGGAGATTTCAATTCCGAACTTACTGGGGATCGAGGATTATCACTACTAAAGGAAAGCATGTATATGAAGCGACCAAACAAATCAAATGCGAGTGCCAATCTACGGGTATACCGACATACTGGCCTACAGATAATAACAAAATCCCTTACCTAATATACTTCTGTATACTGAAGAGCATGTCATTCAATTATAGCTGCATAGAGGATAGTCATGACTTATCATCAGGTCATTCTCATATCATCCTAACGAGAAGCGACACTAGTATCATTAAAGAACATCCGCCATCACTAGCCAACAAACGGACAGATTGGGAAGGATTTAGAAAATAGCTTGAACAAGGAATCAAATTAAACACATCACTAAAGACCACAGACCAACCTGACAATGAACTGTAGCAACTCGTTGATTTGCAGCAAGCAGCGTGGAATAATTCTCCTACACTAAAGGAAATAGAAAGCGGCATAAACTGTTCGAAAAAATATAAGATATAAAGATAGAGGAGAAAAGAAGAGCCAGAAAACGATGGCAGCACTCAAGAGCCCCAGAGGACAAAAGAAGACTGAATACATTGGGCCAACAGCTTAAAAAGGAAATCCAGGAAAATAAAGATGAAACATTTAACCACTTCCTCAGAGAATTGTCTTATGATAAAGACTCAGACTATTCGCTATGGAGAGCTGTGAAAAGCCTAAAAAGGCCTAAACCACAAGCGGCACCTATTAGAAAAGAAAACGGCACTTGGGCTAGAGATAACGAACAAAACGCAGAACTATTTGCGAAGTATTTGGCTAATACTTTCTAGCCATACTTCCAACTAACTGCCGAAGAACACATACCAGCAACTAATAACGAAGATGAAACCCCAATTACTTCGGTTATACCAGTAGATGTTGGTAAAGAGATAACTAAAAATATTAGTTCGAAAAAAGTAGTAGGATTTGATCTTATAATCGGTCAAAACTTGAAAGAACTCCTAAGAAAAGGAATTGTTAAACTAATGTACCTAATCAATGCAGCATTCAGATTACCATATGTCCTGTGCAATGGAAGGTAGCAGAGATGATAATGATTGCGAAACCTGGAAAACCACCAAATGAGAAAACATCCTACCGGCCAATCTTGTTACTGCCAACAATATCGCAATTATTTGAGAAATCACTCTTGAAGCGACTCAAACCAATTCTTGAAGAAAAGAAGCTGATCCCAAATGACCAATTTGGATTCAGAAATTAACACTCCACGATTGACCAGGTCCACAGAATTACAACCACAATCGACACGGCATCGACAAAGGACACTTAACAAAAAAAGAAAATCTGCTCAATAATATTTCTGAACGTTGCGCAAGCTTTCGATAAAGTCTGGCACGATGGACTGAAATATAAAATAGATACAAGCTTGCCTAGACAACACAGCCAACTACTGAAATCCTACATTTGAAATAGAAAATTCAGAGTAAAACACAAAGATAGCTATTCATCTCCTCTGCACGACCGACATACCAGATGCGGAAGAAACGACCATCGCAACCTTTGCTGATGACATTGCTATCATAGCGGTATGTGACAGCATAGAAGAAGCGATAAGCAAATTGCTGACTGCCACAGACAAAGTCGACAACTCGACCAAGAAGTGGCAAATCAAAATTAAGCACCTACCTATCGCGATTAACCAGAAAACGTTACCCCACGGAAATAATGCCAAATACCTAGGTTGGTTTTTTACTAGTTGTCATTAATTGTCCTAAATATACATAATATCCGGCTTTTTCAACTTGTTTATTTTCAAGCACTATTTTGTGATCTCCATTTTCTTTCACTTTTGTAATATGGAAGGTGCCTCTAAAAGATCTGTACAAAACGTTACCACATATTTCTGATATCAAAATAGGACGATTTAATCAAATTTTCTTCTATCCATTTATTAGCGATGGAATAAATTTGGAATGTAAATCTTTACCTGCAGAAGGTGCTTTTTGCACCTGAGTGCTATGTACGTGGTCAGAAGTTTTTCTTCCACTTGCAAAGAAACTCATTTTTTTAAGTGTATTACTAATACCTTTCAAACTTTTTTTACAGGCATATGTTTGTTGTTCCATTCCGCTATCTGCCATAGTTTAGGCAAAAACATTTTTTTGGTTTTACTGTTTGCCATACTTAAGATAAAACCTTAATTGCTACACAAAGCAGACTTTGAATTTAAAAAAGTTACTAAACTATCAGACTTTATTTATTCACGGTCATAAAAGCGGTTTGAAACTTCTTCCTAAATTTTCTATTAAATTTGCTAACTTACATTTTCTGTATTCATAATGGCCGAATAGTCATCTGGGCCCAGTTCAATGTTGTTGAATTTTGTTTGAATTTATTGAGTTGTCTTCATTTGGTAATTTTTACCAAATACAGATTTTGGATGTCTAGGCGCCTGAATATGTGGTTTGAGCTAGAAATAATTAGTACAAAGAAATCAAATCAATGGTATATTGAAAAATGTCATAAGTAACATATCCAAAGTTTCCCAAAATATGGTTAATAGAAAGCCGTAATTTTCTCAAAATAGTGTCCAAATACTTTTACTGTAAATCATACACCATACCTTTATTATTTCTCGTTTCCAGTGATACAAAACATAATAAGAAGTTGGTACCGAAAGTTAAGAAAAAGAGTAGAACTTGTACATGATTTATTTGTAGCAGATGCCGTTTATTATCATGCATGCAGGACTCATTTCCCTAGGGCCTAGACCTAGAGTATACCTTACATGGTACGTATGCGTCTTTCATCCAACTTGCATTGGATAAAGCACAACACATTCCAAAACCAAGCTTGAAAACGAGTGGTGGCTTAACAAGCGGATGAGGGAAGCAAAAATATCAGCGAACAGTGTGTCTGTTACCAGTGCCGAAATATGCAGCAATTAACAGCGCAATGTAGGAACTGGCCTCTTTATCTTATGTGACAAGTGAGCATCTTAAAGACAATACAATACCAAGACTTAAACAGGATGATTACGACTGCAGAAAGCTGTTATTTGTGTTTCAGATGACAAAGAACTGCACAATATTGCAACGGGTGTTTTCGCTTCAGCGAATGTGAAAGAAGTTGGTTTGAGTATTATTCAGTCAGTGTATAAGGTGAAGGTCGAAGATCACACTTTCAAACAAAAAGCTCAAGCAGTTACTCTTGCTTACAAATCAGCTGTGATGTTTTATGGAGAGCCCACACAAATGGACCCACAACTTCTTTTTCAAAGGCTTGTTTATGCATCGAACAGAGACAAGGATATTAAAAAAATGATGCTCAAGTGCGAACTACGTAGTTATCCTTCGGCACGTTTTGACATGCATGGATTCGAGTTACAAGTTAATAAACCATTGTTACAGAAGAATTGGGGCAGCTTAGATCGTTTGATGAAATAAAAAAAAACATTATACATGTACATTATTGTACCTTATTACAACGTATACCATTGATGACATGTGTGTACAAAAAATACCGAAAAGCGACCATAGTTTTCAATGGTCCACTGGTCCACCAACAAAAGATGTTGCCCATTCAAGGAGGTCAGAGGGAATGCCTTCACAAACTGTTTTATTTGCTGTAAATATGAACCATACGATGTATTGATTGCGAAAGCAGTTGTTGAGAGATCTAGCACAATAAAAACAATAATTATTGGTGACGACACTGACTTGTTAATGTTGCTTTGCTTCTATGCAAAAATGAAATATTATATTCAAGCCAGAAGCAAAAAGTATATCGGTGAAAAAAACAAAAATGTGGAATATCAAAGATCTGCGATATGAACTTGGTGTTAAATGTTCTAAATATATTTTTTTACACGGGTATTTTGGTTGTGACAGTACCTGCCAGGTACTGGAATCGGAAAATGGCATGCTGTAAGGAAACTTCTAAACAGTGCCAATTTCTGCTGTACTGAAATTTTAATAAAGGTTAATAATGAAAAGAAACGTGTAATAGTTGAGCGAGCACTTGTGGATGTCTATGGCAGCACAGAAAGTGAAACGTCAGATAACCTATGTAGAAAAATATTTTATCAAAAGGCAGCACAGTCCATTACATTTGTTTACTTCAGAAGACTTCCAGTATCCACCAACATATATCCAACAGATATCCTGGATCCCACTGATTGGAGTTGGCGCTTCACTAATGCTAGTACCTTCGCTCCGTATTAAACAGACATATCTCCAGTACCAACTTTTCTCATGAAACTTATTCATTGCATGTATAAAAAGTATTAAATTCAAATTCAAAATATAAGAAATTAAAAATGTTAAGGGGGGGGGGGAGCCTTGACCCAGGGCTCCGATCTCTTTTAAAGAATTACGTACGGTCTAAGTTAGAGTAGCATGAGATAGTATACCGAATGTAGTGGTATTAAATATTGAAAATTGTAGAATTGTACAGTGGACAAGCAAGTAAACATTGAAATTGAACAATATTAGTACCACTTCCTGCTCTATTTGAAATCATTGGAAAGGAAATGTCCAGAGGAAAAATAACGATATAGTGTATGATTTTGCCAACTGTGAAAGAAAAGTTAGTATTTCAATAAATACCAGTGAAACTGTTTTATACGGATGCCATTTTCTCAAAGTGTTGTTCTTCCACCAATCATATTTTGGTAGATTTTGTATGTTTTATTTATGACAGGCTTCAAGAGCGAATGCCGCTGGTTTCATCTTTGTACTAATTATTTACATGTTTTATCAATTTTTTAAATATACTCGGGCACCTATTTCTAGTACTGTATGTTCATTTTTTAGATTTAGATGTGAAGTTGTAGGTACTAACATTAAGTATAATCCAGATATACTGATTTGAGCACCTGCTTGCTTCTTACTACTTCGATTATTTATAACATTTGAATGCGATTTTTGTCAAAGAAATCTGTTTTCCTGATAAAAGTAGGCAATTTCTTCAAAAGGGAGGAAGAAACTTCCTCAAAAAAAAAATCGGAACGTAACTGATTTTATTTCGGAACATTAACATAACCCATAGAAAAGAGAAAAGTACCCAAGGTGTTTCATATATTATTTTTTGTAACACAAAAAATATCTTCAAATAAAAAACCTCATTTAATACATTTATTTTTTAGTAAAAATTACCATGACGACGACGACGGTTGTATCTACGGTAACTAGGGCGTCGGATTTAAAAAAAAAACATCGAACATTCTAATTTGTCTGAGAAGATTTAAAAAAATCTTAATATTTCACTCAGTTTTGCATTTTTAATGAGAGCAGTGATAGAGAAATCCATGAAGACATAGAGGAAATGGCAAGAAATATTTCTCTAAATATCCTGCCACAAAAATTTTCCGATTTTTTTGAAGGAAGAAAATTATTTCTTTCCTTGGGAATAAAAAATTTCCTCCCTTGGAAAAAAGTTGGCTTCTTTTATCTCTTAGTTTGGAAGAACAGAAGCTAGCTTTCTGTTTCAGTGATACAGAAATACTATTATTTAAGTTAATAAAAATTTAAGAAAATTTGTGCTTTATTTGTGAACTGCTGTGCTGTCAAGGTATTCATCTCAAAGAATAATATATATATATATATATATATATATGAAGCTTTCACAGGCCTTAGAGGCCTATTTCTTAAATTCACTGAGTTGTTATGATGTCAGTAGGATTTTATCACAATTTATCATTTATAAAAGTTTAAAATTTTTGTGGTTCTACTCGCTGTCGTGAAAAATACACCTCAGGAGAGAATTGCTACGTTATTGAATAGCGATAACCTTCAGTGAACTCTTGAAAATTGCATCACATTAGAAAATAAGAGAACAAAGATTTAGACGGAGAGAGAAAAAGTAACCGATTCATTTCCCTTTATAAGTTCTGTTATCTTACGTAAACATTGTGTTTGGGTTGCTACTATCAACTCGATGGCGAGGATATTTTTGAAGGACACTATCGGCCCACACGAATGCAATTTTAGGAATTGTTGCTATTATATCTATTAGTTTTTCTGGTTCCTAAGATTAGTTAAAAAATGTTAGTTTCGAACAGCACCAGTGAAATTTGTTGTACAATAATGCCAACAACATTATTAAAACATAGGGGTATTCACTGTTAAGAATTAAATTACAAGCTATTTCAAATCTCTATTTATAATATATTTAGTATATTGTATTAGTATATTGTAGGGCTGTTATTAGCTGTTTATAACTTCTTTTATTAAGTAGAACGTTTTCTGGTTTTCATGGAACCAAAGTTGAACCATTTCACTCGTAATTGCAAGATATTGAAATATAGAGATTAATAACAAAATTCCATACATTTTTAGCATTCTGGATAACCGTATTACCCGGTGTTATAAAAAAATAAAACAAATCTATTAAATTTAGTAAATATTTACATAATTTTCAGAAATGATGCAAACCAACTAACGAATTTTTTACTAAATTAGTAAAAATTAGTAAAAAAAAAGAAATGTTACAATGAGCTAGAAATGTAATTTTTAAAACCTAGTACCTAGTAGGTACCCTAGAGCAGGGAGGGACAGAACAAAATATCAACCCAAAAAGTAGTAATGTAAAACAGGCTTGCAGCATGCTGAATAATGTATGGACCACATATTTTACTAAAAATGCGCACACTAAGATTTTCTGTAGTAATTTAGATGGATGCTTTTTATGGTTGTTAAACTTGGAAAGTGCCGAAGAAAGCTTAAAAGAAAGCCTAAGCCTTTGTAAATAGCTGTTTTCATGTTTTGCCCAAATACTATATACAACAAAGAATTTCTGGAAAAATCAGAAGGCGAAAAAAGTGGAATAAAAAACAAATGCACAAACATGTGGCTAGATACCCATACACTGAAAAACGTCTGCAGACCGAATGTTTTTAATGAAACACAAAATACACGTAGGACATGCGGGAAAATAAAAGCCCATGTAAAAAACAATGAAAGGTGAAAATGTTTTGTTGACTTCCTGTGCTCCATCTAGAATTGAAAGGTAACTACATTACATACATTGTGTTGGTACTAAAACCCGTCAGCTGTTTACTAGGAAACGCTGGGAGACATAATCATGAATATTTTATTGCATGTGTTAAAGGTTATAGAGAACACGGTACCATTATCTGGTATTTCCATGGCTTAGTATTTTTAAAAAATTACATGTAATTGTGTTATTTAGAATAGAACATCCCATATACATTTTATGTTTTTAGATTACAATATAGCTGAGTGCAACAATCCAAGTTTTTAAGTATAAACATATTAATAGCACTCGATACTTGAAAACTACCATTTGTTCAAACTAACAGCGTTACAAATACGTTTTTTTGTTTTTATTAAACAGACGAATTTAAGTTAATATTTTTCAGAGTTAGCAGATTGGTGTCGTATTGAAGTGTTTTATAAAAAATATACAGATTTTGATTTAAACGTTCTTATTCTGAGAATAATTTGATCTTTCCAAGAAATATCTGAAGCAGAAATGAAATTACTTCAGAATAACATTGTAAAAAAAAGATAATTATTTTAAAAGAAGGAATTTTTTTGAAAGTATTGTCTTTAGAATTGCTTTGGGGTATTATTGTTTGTATAAAACACCTTTCATCCTCGTTTTGAATTTATCTGCTAAATATGAAAAAATAAAATTAACTGTATCTTCGATAGTTTTGACAAATTGCAACAGTAGTCGTTTCCGCCATGGCCTTTTACAAACACAGGATAATTTTCAAGAAAATATCTACTTCAAAACGGTATTTATGCCATTTTGTATTGATTTAAATAATGCATCTATCTTTCACATATGTCAAAATGTACATCGGAAAGTGTTCGTACATACGATTAAAACAAAGTAATTAAAAGTTAATCTTGAACATTACTTAAGTGAAAATGTACGCATCATTTATGAAATAATAAACCTTATGTAAAGGCTGTAGGAGTCACTGTTGTACATCTCCAGTTAAACAAATCTTATCAGCAGTTAACGTGGTAAAGAAGTACATACGTGTAGTTCTTTAGAAGGAATAGGTATAAGGTTTCCTTCGTCATTTTTTATCTATAGCTACCCCCTAAGTGCGAAACTTATTGTATAAATTATAATAGCTGATTATAAAAATTCTAAAAGTAGTGGAAAAATATCGTAGAATCAACCTATAAGTACGATATAATTATGTGGTCTAATTTTAGGGAACTTTTTCACCTTATTACAAACTACATACATTCTTTTAACATTGCCAAGACTCGACTGCGACATACATATTTTGCAGTATATTACCTGCAGTTCCTTTTGTAGCGTTCGGTAGAAGAACGTAGAAGGGTAGTATATAATGCAATGAATATTTAAAGAAATATATGAGTGCTATCCTTTCAAACAACTAATTTTCAACTGTTTTAAATACCGATCAATTATTCAAATAATAAATTAAGTGCTGTTATTGTCAAAATACTTTTATTGAATAAATCAAATATTCTTAAGAAACAAATTCTATACTAGTCCACACTCTCATTGTAATACAGGATGTCCCAGTATTACCACTAAAGCTTCAGGTAGCCGTGTTCTCCTATGCTTTCTGAACAAAAAATCTATGAACAAAATTTGTCTCCGAGGCTTAGTTTTCTCACACGGACCTGTTGGAGGTATCACCTTTAACATCTTATATTTAGTTTATAGCCACAAATATTTAAATAAGATAATTAATTTATCAACAAATAAGTCTATTACAACCAAAAATCACCATCAAATCATGATTTAAAGCATTAATCAATTTGTTGAAAGAACTGATAGAAGCAAGGAACAATCAAGAAACTAAAGCTGACAACCATGTTTATTTAAGCAAGTTAAGCGGGTATCGTGATTTTGAAAAATGTTTTTATTTCGAATTTCCAAATTTTGTGACAGTGACAGTTATTATTTTGTCTACTTAAGCTATTTTGTGTTTGGATTCTTTAATTTACTTTACGTTACTATGGATTATACTGCAAGTGAATATGCAGACATGATTTTGGTTCTTGGCGAATGCGATGGTAATTACAACGAAGCTTCATGGGTCTATGCCGACCGTTTTCCTGATCGGAGACATCCATGCCATAATGTCATACGGGCTGCAATGCAACGAATTAGGGAGACTGGAAATATTCTTCCAAGTCATTCTAATGCAGGTCGGCCGCGAAGAGTTAGAAATCCTAATTTGGAAGAAAACGTCTTGGAGTTTGTAAGTCAGCATCCGAGTATAAGTGTTCGTTCGATTGCCAGAAATTTTGAAACATTGAAGTCTTCCGTGCAAAGAATTTTAAAAGATGATGGGCTACATCCATTTCATAAAACAAGGGTGCAGCATTTGTTGGATACCGACCACGAACCTAGGAGGTATTTTTGTGCGTGGCTTTTGGAAACCAACAGAGCAAATCCAAGATTCCTGGATAAGCTGTTGTGGACGGATGAAGCAACATTCACAAGAAATGGTATTTTCAATACTCATAACGAACATGTATGGGTACATGAAAATCCCCAAGCTTTAAAAGTGCAAAACTATCAAGTTCGTTTTTCTGTGAACGTGTGCGCAGGAAAAATCGGCAATAAACTTGTTGGACCATTTATACTACCCCGAAGACTGAATACAGATAACTATTTAAATTTTTTAAATGAAGAATTCTCTTATTTTTTCGAAGACATTCCTGTTCTGGTTCGGCGTGATATGTGGGTGCAACAAGGTGGGCCTCCTTCACATTATGCGGCATTGGTGAGACAGTGGTTTAATCAGCATTATCTACAAAGATGGGTAGGTCGTGGAGGACCAGTGCCCTGGCCTGTCAGAAGCCTAAATCTGACGCCTTTGGATTTCTTCCTATGGGGACACTTAAAAAATCTGGTGTATTTAACGCCTGTTGACTATGAGGAAGAATTAATTAACAGAAAACATCAAGCAGCAGCAACTGTTGATGAGCGAATGCTAGAGAGTGTAAAGCAGGCGATTTTTGTGCGAGCTACCAAATGCATTGAAGCTGATGGAGCGCATTTTGAGCAGATGTAGTTTATTAATAAATAAAATATTATTTCAATATTTTTTTTAACATTAAAATACACTATTTACTTAAAAATTGTTTCAAAGAAGCATCCTAAGGGAGCTCGTAATTCTAAATTACATTCTATTATGTGCTTTCTGCATAATCATTATTAGTAACAGATAGTCTACTTTGTTTATTTCATTCCGTTAAAGTAATTATAACAATGTTGCCAAGTTTATTATTCCTTTTTTGCGTCGTGTGAGAAAACTAAGCTTCGGAGACAAATTTTGTTCTTAGGTTTTTTGTTCAGAAAGCATGCGAGAACACGGCTACCAGAGGCTTTAGTGGCAATTCTGAGACACCCTGTATAACTAACCGTTACAATAAGAGCTTGAGTGCATAAAGATTCTTGGAAATCCCCGTTCTAGATCTCGCCCAAGCACAACAAACAAGCTATTACTATCTAAAAACATTATTCATTTCATTTTGATTTGCTTACTAATCTCTGCATACAACAAAAAGCTTAGCGTCTACCAAAAAATTGAAGTCAATGATCAACAATACTATGAGCAATGTTTGTGGTGGAACCACTAAGTAAATAACGCCAGTTTCTTAGGCCTGTATGACCCGGCACAGAATTTTGTACAAAATTTTGTTCAGTACAGAATTTTGTACAAAGTCGGCGTCGCATTGATGCGCAAACGAGCAATTTTTACTGTTCATTAACAATCACAGAGGGCAGTGTATTTACCCCGTCTGCCGACATTCCTCGCATTTTCTCTTATCTCCATGGCGGTCATTATTGCTGCAGCTTGTTTGCTTTGTCGCGCGTTCATGTAAAATATATAAATAAAAGCGCTACGTACTTATGCATTAACTTAACATTATAAAACTTTGTTAGAATTCTACTTTATCGACAGTTACATGATTATTTTGACAGTTTTCCCACAAGTGTCACCGTAATTTGCACCTATTTGCGCATGCTTCCCTGCAATACATGTTTTATAGCATTGTGTACAAAATTTTGTGAATAAATTTGTTATAAAATTTTGAATAAAATGTGCCGTGTCATATCGGACTTAGACAAACACCGACCTCAGTGGTCTGTAGATGCCCTAAAGACGTGGGTCCGATGCTGGCTGAGGGCAGTCACATTTTTCTGGGGAGTTGGAATTTCCCAAGATAGGCAAAAATCACAACGACGGTATAGTTAGCCAATAATGGCGGTAGTGCATAGACATGCTTAGATAACTGCAACCTACATCTCGCCTATTCTATTCTAATATAAAACAAGTAGACTTGTGGTTTTTGAATTTGCATGCCATTTCCATTAAATGACAATTAACTTTAGCCGTTTACACAAATTTTGTGGTTGAAGATAAAGACAGGCACGTGTGGTATATTGTATTGTTGTAAATTATGCATTTTAGCACATCTATGTTTGATGTACAATAATTTTGTAATACTTCTAGGGTTTTTAACAGTAGCTGTACTAGTGCTTCCGAAAAGTACATAAAATTATTTGCATTAAGTCACCTACTGTTTTTTATTTTCGTAAGGATGTCGTAATTGAATTGTTACAGAGTGTTATCTCATTTTCAAAAAGCATAGCAAAGATGTTACGGAAATGTACTTGAACTCAGTCAACATACCGAAGAAACTAATATTTCCTATAGTCCTGAACGCATTTTTTACCGTTTTTTCACACGGAAAAATAACAGTACAAATGGGAGCAAAACAACAATAATTAAATACACGCGAATATGTGTTTAATACATTAGAATGTATGGGAGTAAATTTCTTAACATATATCATACAAATGATAAGTGTGAATGTAAAATAGTATTTTTACAGGTAGGTTTCGCCTACATTAATGATCAGGGAATACACAAGCAACAATGTAGGTTACGAAATAAACCGTGTTCAAAAACTCCCACGTTTATAGTAGGCTGTGCATCAGTTATGCGTCGGTAAATGTATGTCGCTTCATAACCAGCTGCCGAGCCGCAAACACCTGATGTTTTGAGGTTATCTAAATAATTGTTATTTGACAGTTGATTACTTGTCTCTCCTGTAAGTAATTAGTTCCAAAATCGCATTATGTACTAAAAATTATTTCTTGTAGGTAGAATTTGCGCATTACAAAATGGTGTTTTCGTTAGAACAAAAAATTTTCATAGTTGAAAGTTATTTCCGCAATGCAACAAAAGTAGACGGAGTTTGGACTTATTCAGTAGAGAACTGCACTGCAGAATTCCGTGATGAATTTCCAAATGTGGTTTTTGTGCATCAGCAGTTTGCAGAAACCTTGAAAAGATGTGTAGCCCGGTTCCGTGAGAGTGGCTGTGTTGTATCGAAAGGGGGTGGGCGACCAAAAAAGCGTACAGATGAAGCCGTTGCAGATGTGACTGAGATTATGCAGAACGAGCCCCATACTTCTGTTCGTCATTTGTCGCAGCAAGTAAACCTCTCTGTAGGAACTTGCCATACAATTTTACGTAAAAATGCCCACTTGTACCCTTATCGTTTAACTGCAGTTCATGAGCTATTGCCACATGATCTTCCTGAAAGGCTACGTTTTTGTCAGTGGTTTTTACGTGTGCTTAACAACAATCAAGAAGCGCATTGTACAGTCGAAACTTTACGATTAATTAGGGAATTCTATGATGATAGACTTATTAGCAGAAACACTGAAGTTCCCTGGCCTGCACGATCTTGCGACCTGACCCCTTGTGATTTCTGTTTATGGCCTTTCATCAAAAATTCAATATATCAAACCCCTATTAATGATTTGGAAGAATTAAGACTACGAATTAATGAGAAGTTTGAAGAAATAAATAATATGCCTCAGTTTCTAATAAATGCAGTTAATGGAGTCACAAATAGGGTTTTAAAATGTATTGAATCTGATGGTGGACATTTTAATCATTTAATCAATTAAATTGTAAACTAAATTTTTAGTTTATAGCTGTAATTCACTTTGCTGTTCATGAATTAATTTTTAAGTGTAAATTAAAGTTCCTCGTTTATAACCTCAATTTATTTTGACGTTTATTTTGGTTCATGTTTAAGTAAAGACATACTGTGTCTCTTGTTTTGTTAACTCATGGCCTACTCCAAACGTACTAGTTTTGAACACCCGTTATTAAATAATGCATCAACCAAGCCGAATAAACAAGACATGCTGCAACGAAACACAACACAAACCATTTATGTTACTAACTGGCAAAGATCTCCGTTTTTTTTGACAAAAAAAACGGACTGATATAAGACAGCGTTAGGATGCTTCAATAAATAATATAGTACATTCTGCTCGACAAGCTATATATTGGCTTTCTATTATGTTACCTGTCGGATGCTAAAGCAGAGGAACCCTCATAACACTGGAAACAAATCTTATAAACCAGCTGCTGCTGATATGGTACGTACCTACCGCCAGTGGAGATGCAGTTATGAAAAAAAATGTAAGAGATTCTACTGTCCATCGGTCAACTGATTTAGTAGAATTTTCGTGAATGGTTCAAATTTAGAGGATATGTGATATTTCTATCGATATCACCGGTTTAATCGTGAGATTAGATTGCCAGACATCATTTTCAATGTTAGACATCATGTTGCTCTAGGTACGCTTTGGTATTAAAACATATTCATATTTCCAGCTTTACGACAATATAGAGTTTCCTTATTAACACGTTGGCCGAAATGATTTAGTTGGATTTCCGTGAAAGATTCGAATTTAGAGCACCTGTCTGAGATTTCTAACGATACCACCGGTTTAATCATGAGATTAGATTCCCAGACATCATTTTCAATGTTAGACATCATGTTGCTCTAGGTACGCTTTGGTATTAAAACATATTCATACTTCCAGCTTTACGACAATATAGGGTTTCCTTAT
>JABXWE010005237.1:0-21884 GCA_014611495.1 Limonius californicus
ATAGATAGAAAAGGTAGTGGTGATGGAAAATATTCTGTTTGTGAGTTATTAACAAGAATTTCTTTAAACAAATAATTTATTACTTCAAATAGACGAAATAAGTTTATTTGCGATTTTGTCGTTATTTATAATTTTTTAAATATCTGAACACATAAATTTCAGTATGGGGGGCAGGATCTAACATATTAGAATTATTTATTTTCTTTTCCTTAATTTTTTACGTCATTTTAATGACATAATAACAGGTCAGCTAGTGTAGCGGCTTACTCTCAACGGCTGGACCTTGAGGCTAGGGTTGGCGTCGAGCTCGGGAACGGGAGTGCTTGAAAAAGGTTTCGAGAAAAACTGTCAGCGAGGAAAATTTGAGGCAAACAAAACTAAGAGATGTGCAATCAGTAACCTTAGAACAATACATAGATGTGAAATAAGAACAATGTGAAACTTTCATACCAAAGTTTATTAGGGCGAAATGCATAATCGCACAACGGGCAGTTTAAATAAGTTTGGGAGTAAATATTAAGTAGGTTCTTAGCCATTAGGAAACTAAGAGCTGTGCAATCAATAACCTTAGAACAATAGATAGATGTGACATAAGAACAATGTGAAACTTTGATACTAAAGTTTATTAGGGTCAAATGCATAATCGCATCCCGGACAGTCAAAATCAGTTTAGGACTAAAGATTAAGTAGGTTATTAGTTATTAGGAAACTACGCGATGTGCAATCAGTAACCTTAGATCAATACATACATGTGAAATAAGAACAATATGAACCTTCAGTAACCTTAGAACACTACATAGATGTGAAATAAGAACACTGTGAACCTTCGATACCAAAGTTTATTGGGGCCAAATGCATAATCGCATCACGGACAGTTTAAATAAGTTTGGGAGTAAATATTAAGTAGTTCTAAGTCATTAGGAAACTAAGAGATGTGCAATCAGTAACCTTAGAGCAATAGATCGATGTGAAATAAGAACAAGGTGAAACTTTGATACCAAAGTTTATTAGGGTCAAATGTATCATCGCATAACGGACAGTAAAAATAAGTTTGAGAGTAACTATTAAATAGGTTATTAGTTATTAGGAAACTATGAGATGTGCAATCAGTAACCTTAGAACAATAGATAGATGTGAAATACGAACAATGTGAAACTTTGAAACCAAAGTTTATTAGGCTCAAACGCATAATGGCATAACGGTTTCGGCTACGTACTCAACACCCATTGATGCGTAGTTTACTAACTACCCGGTGTTGCAGCAGCGGTGTCTTGCAGTATGCATTGCAGACATGGTAACGTTGTGCAATGCCCCACCCGATCCCACCCTATCCCGTAAATTCCTACCTACCTTATTGGCATGGGGTGGGCCTGGCGTAATCCAGGATAGACCCTCGAGTCAGCTCCATGTCAGATGATGATGATGATGATGACATCAAAACTGAAATTATAGTCATATTCCTTGTCTAAAAGGGAATGTTTTGACAACTCACACGGCCGATCAATTTTTTTTAACAATATTCATTTTAAACATAAATCACCTTAAATTAATAATATTACAATTAATGATTATCAAAATCATATTATAACGTTCTTCACACCTATATCCAAATATTACTCACAAAAAACATAAATTGAAAGGCTTATTTTCCTCCAAAATTACATGTTAGTTGACAGTTGTCGAACATAATACACAAATCTCATATCTTATTGTTTTCCAGGTGAAAACTGACAGTCAGGTTTGATAAATACCTCTAATACCTTCATATAATTATTACGATTACGAATAAGCAAAAGGAAACAGAGAATTCAAAGACTAGACACCAGATCAACCAAACAAAATCAACGGAGATGACAAACACTAATAGAACATGACCTTTACGTGGTTTTAAGAACTTCTTTTTCGGGTTTAAAGCATAAAATAGCTTCAAGCTATCTAAATAAGTTAATTTTGTATTAGATTATCTAAATCAAGATTCATATAATACAGCAATATATACAGTGTGTCCCAAAACGTACCGGCAATATTTCAAGGATGAATTCCAGAACTTATTTCGAGTCGAAAAGTTCATATCAACGTATGTCCTAAACATAACCGTTAAGGAATTATTGTTTATTTAAAAATTTATGTGGCTAAAATTTTAGTTCAACGAATTTTATGAAATAAATCCTTTTTTATAATGATTTTTATTATTTTATTTACAAGAAATGTTTAAAATAATCTCCATTGTGTTCGATACACAAAGCCGCACGTTGCAGAAGAGATCGCTGCATTCTTAAAGTGGTTGCTGGGTTATTCCTAATAATATCGGCAGTCTACTGTATTCTTTGGCGTAATTCTTCTACCCTGTGCACATCAGTTGCATAAACAATCTGCTTCATGTGACCCCAAAGATAAAAATCTATGGAGTCAGGTACGGCGAACGCGGTGGCCGTACTACGAGTCATCCTACTCAAATCCATCTTCCCGGAAAATTTGCGTTAAGACAAGCTCTAACACGAAGACATTAATGTGCTGGTGCCCCATCGTGTTGATACCACGTTGCACGTCTAATATTTAATGGTACGTAATAAGGGCAAAAAGTTTCTAGAAAATATTCGTAATTCGCACCATTCAAACGGTGACACAGGCAACACAACCAGCAACTGACTACACTAGTAGTTGTTTAAATGCTTTTCAGCAGAACAATTTTTTTTAATCAACCTACAATATCCAGGATTAAACCCAGTCGAACTTGGATCAGCTGGAATAATTGGTACTGAAAAATTGATCTGCCTTTGTTCAGTCTATCTATACATTTTTCAACGAACAGAAAGAAAGGCACGAAGGCATGAAAAATACTTTTCAAAGTTTTGACAACAGATATTTTTATAAATTAGTATTTAAGCAAATTGTTGGAATGTGATCAAAACAAAGTTATAGCACAGAGTACCTATTATATAATATTATATAATATATAATAGGTACTTTGTGGTTATAGTTACTATATTAGTACTCTTCAGGAGAAGGTTTATCAGGGCTTGTTGAACGTTTAATTTTTAATGAGAATTTTATGAATGCAGGCTACACAACTAGTACTAGAGTACATTGACAACTTCCCCATGCTTTCCAACGAAACTATTTTTGAAAAATTCGAAATCTGCATAACAACCAATATTAAAAGAAATTGCGTGAATGTTAACAGAACAAACTTATAGACTTTTGGGGATTAAAAATAATATTCAGTGTCCCTCAAAGAGGTTTTATAAAGACATCTCTAATGTTCGAAACAAAATCTTAGCCCATTAACTCTTATTCGGACACGTTGGATAATACCTTCTAACAATGATTTTTGAAAATTTCGGTGACTAGATCCAGAATTAAACCTGAATCCTCTTAGCCTTGGTGAATGTTCCCTGTTTTTGGCACAATTCAGAAATATTTAACATCAACAAATGGACACTCAGCTTAAATATTGATACCTACTGAAAATCAAGTTGAATTATGTTCCACTTACCTATTCATTTTCAAGCAAAAAAAGCAAAGGAATTATTTAATGACAAATACATTTCAAGCTATTCGGTTACCTTTAGGGGGTTTTTATTAGGGCATCGCAGATATTTCGGGTGAAGCATTTACTATTTTATAGATGTAGACAACACAGCCAATGCATGAGTATATTGGTCTAGATGTAAGCTTTCCTCGAAAAAGTTTTTTTGAAAATTTATTGATAAAATCAAGATGAAAAAACCCTTTAATTTTCATAAAAGCGGAACAAAAAATGCAAATGTACATTTCGACCGCTAAAGTAGTCATCTCAAGTGCTGGTAGATTTGACAATTAAAGGGTTTTTTCATCTTGATGTTATCATTTTGCTTATAGCTCTCATCAAATCACAATTTACTAATTGCATCCAGCATAAAGCCTGAATCTTTCTATGTATAAATCCGGCACATTTAACGACCAACAACTGGATCCTCAACTTGAACTGAAAATTAAATTGATTCTATGTTCCACATATAGGTTTCATGTATTCATATCTAAGCAAACTACTTGAATGTAATCAACAATACAAACAACTTCAACACCTAGACAGTTCTTTCTCGATCTTGTAAAATTTTTATACACCATCAATGTTTGGTAAGATTGTTATCATATTTAAAATATTTCAAAGATTGTTATGTATGTAAAAATGATTAGTCTTTAATTTACTGGTTTTATAAATTCAGGGTTTTGATCATAGAAATAACTGTTAATGAAAACGTAAAATCATTTTAATTTTTCAATCCAAACAAACACAGGTCGTTCCGTGCTCCTTAGTATATCTGAGAATACATCAATAATTAGGTACATCAATACATTGTTTGCATCATTCAAAGTTAGTTGGCAACCAGAATATAATTTTACTTTGTTAATTGTAGACAATTTTTATGTAGACTACACATGTTCTCATTAAGGATTCAGTAAAAAAGTTTACAATATAAGAAATTTATAGATAATGGTACTAGCCAGCAAACTTACTATTTTAATAAATCTTTTAGTCAAGCGTCCTTTCTTAAGAGGCTACTAAAGTTACTCAAAATAATCTAATATTAGCATTTTCTATCGTCATCGTAGCTATGTTAATAGGTGATCTTTCAACATGCGGTTTCTTAGACTAATAGACAACATATCCAAGATTGAAATAAAGTGTGAAAATTATTGAAGAAGTCATGGATTTGATGTCAAAAGTAGTGCAAAAATATGATTAAATTAACCTATGTTTATGATATACTATGTGGATTTAATTTGGCGATACGATTTCACCGTATTACAAACTAAACTCTATTTGTTGAGCATTGAACTAGAACGTCAACAAACGCACGTGTTTGACTCACCCGAGCACGCGCTGTGATTGGTCTACGCTAGATAACGCTAATGCCTCATTACTTAAGGAGTAATTGGCGTTCAAAACCTTTACTTTGCACTCGTAATTACCGGGTTAAGTTTGTGTGCTTTTAGAGCAGTGCTTAACGGTTTTCGGAGCGTTTGTATAGTGCCTGGTGTTTATTTTCCCAAAATGGAGCAAGTTGTTCCAGGAACGTGTAATCGTAGGGGGCGTCCTACTACTTTTAATGAAAAACAATTAATAATAAAATTTTATAATTCGACGTTAGAAGAAAACCTGAGATTTTACTGACTGACATTGTACATTTTGTTGCTAAAACAGTGGGTGTTAGTGTTACAGGAGTGCCGTTCGGGACTTCGAGTAGGGTGGTCACGTCTAGCAGAGCTCCGCTAAATACCTGCAAAAAAGTTTATTAAATCTATTAAAGTTATTTAGTGGATCTGTAGGGCACTTTCCCGCGATTTGTTTAGATTATTTCGGGGAGGAAGTCGCCAAGTGAAGTGAGAGTGCATATTATAAAAACAATCAAGCGTGCCGCGATCAACTGTTTAATCGGCGGAGCGATCAACCAGCGGAAAAGACAGCAAGATCGAGGGAAGATATACATAGATAAAGATAAGTGAAAGTATTGTAGTCTGGTCGGATCTAATGTAGATATAATTAAATCTAACGGGAGATATTATAATAAAATGTATGGGAGCGCACGAAAGTTTAGCATAAGGGCTTCACGGGACGGGAGAGCAGGTAGGAACCTTTGACCATAAAGTGGCCGACAAGAACGGCGTCTCAACTAGAAACCGAATTCTGGGAATACGGCCATAAATCTCAATCGAGGATAATAGGGCGACTAGGGCTAATTTTGAACACATGCCAGATGGTAAAAATTTGACTTTTGTAATGCCTTGCGTGTAAATCTACAGCATTTCATTGTAAATCAGACAGCAATACCATGATTTTATGAGTGTATCCACGATTATAGATTGTGCAAATAAGAGGTAGGAATATTGAAATCTGTGGTATTTCTATCAAAATATCTTCATTTCAATATCATTTTTAAATATAATTGTGAGTATTCCAGCGTATTGCAGGTTTATTATTAAAATCAATGTAAACATTGGCAATATTATTACTTTTGTGTGATTCACATAGATGCTGGAGATTGCCAATACTAATGGGGGCTAATGGGCCCTATGCATATTTTCCGAAAACGAATATTACGCGCAACGCTGGGGCGGGGTCCGGGGAGGGGACTCCCTCTACGGGGAAGGGAAAAATTTTAAAAATTGATAGTTTGAAGTGACATTTTAATGCAAAAAAAAGCATTTCTACGTGTTCAAAATCAAAATTTAAGTCCAGGGATTTTTTGCCGAAATACCTACACGTAAAATAATAGTCTCGCTATTGTTTTTAAATCTAGTTTTATTATCAAATATATCAAATTACACAAAGATGCGTAAATACGTAAATAATAACCATTTTAATTAAAGCGAGATCCGAACTTGACGTGATGCACAAATTTTTTAACTCTGGGCGGAATATTGGAGAGACACACTCTCATTTCTTCTTCGATTGTTTGCAATGTTGTTTTTCATTATTTTTGATGGATGTAAGAGCCGAAAATCCAAATTCACACAAATTTGAAGTCGAGATTAGCAATAATATTGTGAGAGTTCTTTTAGTTAATTGAGGACACTCTGGTTTGTGTGTATCCAAAATTCATTAATATTCAATTCCTTACACTTCAGTTTTAAATTGCCGTCATTCTTTAAATCAATTAGCGCTTCTTGCTCTTCAAGATTTATCTTTACTTCATTAACGTCCACAATGAATGGATTCCTTAGCGAATCGTAATCCTCAAACGTAAAGAAGGAGTAGTGACTTATATTATTGAGTAAGATTTGTATGTGTTCCGAAATAAGAGGTATTATTTTCACATTTGTCATAGTAGAAAATGTTTAAACATGATTACATTCCCTTCTTTTACTTCTCTTAACCATAAATTTAATCTATCTTGCAAACTCTTTATTCTGTCAGTTGAAGCCAGAATATTTCCTTCCTTGCCTGCATTGATAGTTTATTCATCCTTACGTAATTAAATAAATTGTATTTCAATTGCAAATTTATAATTAGCAATAAAAACAATGATAAGATTTTATGAGTGTAACCACAATTATAGATCATTCAAAGAAGAGGTAGGAATATTGAAAACGTTGGTATTTATTACAATATTGTCATTTCAATATCAATTTTACATATAATTGTGTATGTGAGCAGCCCAGCGTATTGCAGTTTTATTATTAAAAGCAATGTAAACATATTCAATATTATTACTCTGTACGATTCACACAGATGCTGGAGATTGCCAATAATATTAATTATTTCTTTTATATTATTAGGATTATTTATTATCGCAGTCATCAATAGTCTGTTCACCCTTACATAATTTAATAAATTGCATTTAAATTACAAATTTCCATTTTAGTGTAAAACGAAAAATGTTATTGTTCCAAACCATTTTACATGTAAAAAAGACTACTAGGATTTGTATTAAGTTTTGGATGTTTTGGAACAAGGTCGCTAGGATTAGGATTACATTATTTATATGATGGGAGTCGGATATGTATTTGATGTATTGGACGGCTCACTGCATCTGGAAGTGTCAGCGGGGCGCATGGTCTAAGAGGACCGGCCAGCCAGCCTCTACAGCAAGCTTAAGTCATGCAGCCGGAGGAAAAGAAGATCGGAGGACCATGTTCCACGTGGAAGACGTCATTGGAGAAGGACATACAGGGCACCGGCATGCCTACAGAGACATGGGAGGAATGGGCACGAAGAGGAGAGGATGTCCTACGAGAGGTAAGCCGAGTATACGGGACGGCTAGGGAAACGCCGAGCGTTCCATCTTGAAGCAAACGGCCAACGCAATGGAAACCGAATGGAAATCCGGGCGGTCAATCTCCAGTAGTTAGTTAGTCATTAGGCATCTAGGATAGGAGCACTCTGTTCACCTTCCACATTAACTAGATAAGACCTCGGAACACTGTAAATCTCGATCCCCAGGCTATTAGGCTCAGAAGTCTCATAGCATAAAGGGCAGTTTAACTCGGTCAGGGAGTACCTCTTAAGAAGCTATTACTTCCTAGGAAACTAAGAGAGGTGCACTATGTAACCTTAGAAGACGAGATAAATGTGAAATCAGAACATTGTGAAACTTTGCTATCAAAGTTAGTAGGTTCAACTGCTTAAGAGCATAACGGTCTCGGCTACGTACTCAACACCCATTGATGCGTAGTTTACTAACTACCCGGTGTTGCAGCAGCGGTGTCTTGCGGTATGCATTGCAGACATGCTAACGTTGTGCAATGCCCCACCCGATCCCACCCTATCCTTGAGTCCCTACTCCCTTACTGGCATGGGGTGGGCCTGGCGTATCCAGGATTGACCCTCGAGTCGGCTCCATGTCAGATGATGATGATGATGAAAACAGTGGGTGTTAGTGTTACAACAGTAAAAAGAATTTTAAAGGAGTTTCGGGATACTAAAACTTACCTTTTGATGATAGTAAAGGCACATTTAGTTTTATAAGCAGAACAAAATCGCGATAGATACAAAAAGTACGTGCTAGAAGAAATTGCTAAAACGCATGGGAGTGAGATTTTACGGCAGCCGCCTTATCATTGTGAACTCAATCCCATCGAAATGATTTGAGCACAAATTAAAGGTCATGTTGCACCTCACAATAAAACTTTTAAACTTGATGAAGTAAAGGGTCTTCTCTTGGAAGAAACAGCGAAGGTGACGCCTCAAGCCTGGGCTAATTGCGTTAGTCATGTTACCAAAGAAACATGATTCACCTATTTGTCAACCGTGCATTGGACTACTTAACAGCGGATTGCTTTTACGTCAATATTTGTAATGCAGATGTCTCAAAGTCCATAAAACACCTTTACTTAAAAAATTCCACAAAAACACCAATTCTTCTAAAAAAGAATTCTGACGGCGCGAACATAAATTTAGAAACGCAAGGAATATTACGTAAATACACATCAACGCATCTGTCAAGCGTTTGTTTACGTTCTAGCTCATTGCTCAACAAATAGAGTTTAGCATCCTTTAAGAATATAATGCACAAAACCCCAATGCCAAGACTTATTTAATTTTCTTACAATCTGAACAATGCCAAGACTCTGTTACCAATTTATTTGATCGTATAGTAGGTATACATATTTTCTTTTACATTGGCTGCAGTTTGCGTTCAGACTACTCTAAGGCCCAGGAGGAACAGGTATAACAAATATAATAGTTTGTTGATGTAAAAAATTATATTTAATTTTAGATTATTAGGATGGTTTAGGATTCTTAACTCAGTAAATTCAGAAATTCGATTTGTTACTTTTACTCTTGTAACTTTAAAAGAGACTCCAAACAGAATTACCAGTTTTTTAGTTGAATTACGATACCTTTATAAAATTTTGTAGACATCAATGACTATTTTGAGCAACTCTGTATAGTAAATAACATAAAACCAGCTATTCATATTATAAAATGTAAATAAGGTAATTTAAAAAACTTTTCATATTAACATTATATGTTATACAATTTTATTTGCTACATTAATAATATACAATAACTATAGAATACATCCTTCACTTATTTTTCTTACATTGTCTTGCATACAAATAATTTACAATTATAATAAAATATTTCAAAATTCATTCATTCAGTTGAAATCCTATGTCTAAGCCACTATTTACACAACAGTTAAAATGTAACTCTCTATAGTTACACCACTATAATTTACATTTGAATTTATGGTTTTTTCAAAATCTAAACTATCAACAATAAACCCTGTAGATAACAATGTATTCTATCTGTAAGCGATAAATCCTTTGCAACAGCCCGTGTTCAATTTTATCTGTTCAAGTGTAGATACCTCTTCTAGGGATTATCTACCAACAATTCAGGTAGGATGCTATTGACAGCTTGGAGAAGTACTATTTACTTTGATTTTCAATGGCCCAACTACATGTGGTAGATTAATTAAGGTGTACCCATTATTTACGTAAGAAAATAATGAATCTTTTTTGGTGTATGAGGGAGATACCCTACGTTCTACCTCCAACTTAAAGGAAATTTATATAATACAATCAAAGCTACAATTGTGAGAAAGTGTTGCAATTTTTATTAAAATGGGCAAAATTGAAAATCGAGCTATAATTAAAAAATGTACAGAAAACAGGCATGATCTCAAGGATAGTCACATGAAAACACAAACATTTTTGGATGTATCTTTTCCTTTATATTATACATTTAAAAGGCGGTCCAGCGAATTAAAATGTGGCAAATAGCCTTGTGAAAATAAGCTTGTAGTTCTTTAATAATAGTGTTGCCATGTTCAACCATACTGCAGCGTACAGAATATTTTACTATGCTATAGGAAACCAGCATCCATGATCGTAAGCATGCTTTGTTTTTTGGTTTCTGGGTCATAATCCAGAAACCAAACAGCAAAGCAAGGAATGGAAGTATTCTGGTTTACGCAGAAATAAAGAAGAAAACTAATGCCTAGTATTTTGTTTTATCACAACAATGCCCCAATTTATATCCGTCTCGTTCCATCTACAACGTCGAGTTGGAAATTTTGGACAACTCCTTATTCATCAGTTTTGGCACCTAGAGATTACTGGTTATTCCCAAAATTGAAAGAATACTCGAGGTGGTATAAAGTCCTGCAGTAGTGAAGAAGTAGAATGAATGAATATCCAGTACAACATGGTTATAAAATAATCAGTCCTTAGATAATGTCGGTTATAAGATAATTTTGTCTTGGTACCGCCTTACATTTTATAGTGCACATGTAACTGAACCTCACTTTCAAGATTATGGAACCTCGCTTATAATAAAAACTATGTATCTGTTTCAGAAGGTAAGTTTTTCCTATTGCTTAGACACAGCTTTCTTTGTAAGATAAAATGAGATAAAAACCCATTACCCTAAGTACCTGTACTCCAAAGTGATAATTAGTGTTATATTTTATATTAAGTATGCTCAAGGTCTCGGCTGTGTGGTACCACCCCTACCTGTTTTTCAAAGACGGGTTAATTAAGATCTTGATTGAAGAACTGTGTTATGCTTATTCTGTTTTATTGTTTTCTACTTTCAAAATATAGTAAATCTGGAAGATCAAGGAGACTAAGCTTGATTAAATACAATGTTAAACATAGAAATTTATTTAAGAATAAAGCATGAGGGTTGGTGTTTTAAACAGAATAGTTTTTAAACTTTGCCTATAAGGTAACTTGGGTTATAAGATAAATATTAATCAGTCCTGCCGATTATCTTATAACTGAACTGTACTGTATGACTTTACTAGCACGAACATTCCTTCTAAAGATCAACGCCGGAGCATAGGGATTCCCTCAGAGTTGATTTATTGGTAGATATGGTTGGCTGTTATACTGTATAATTGGTTATAGAAACCAACCTGGATAACTGCAACAAAACAAAACAACTGTGTCCAAAAACCCATTTTCTTGCGTAGATTTGATGGAAGCTAAAAGCCACAATTAAAAATACAGAAACCCTAACACAAAATCCTGGTATTTTAATTACAACCGTATGACTTTATTAATAAAAATTTTAAACAGTCTGACTGATAGTGGAAAATCATTCATGAAACAAGAAAACCATTTTTTTGCAGTACTTATCCCGATGGTGTTCTCCCCATAAACAGCACAAATGCTTCTAGCAACTTTCAATGCCGTTACTCCTTGGTTAAACTCAAACAAAAGGATATGCCGGAAATGTTCGTTTTTTTCCGACTGACACTCCATTTCCTTAGCCCATAAATAACACTAACTTTCTTACAAATTGATAAACTGAAGATATATTCACTAGCACAACACTATGACATTACAGTAACTATAACTACCCCCCCAACAACTGTCTTTACAAAGCATTGTTGCCATGGAAAACAAAATGTTATGAACTTATGCATCAACTTAATAGCAATACCACAAACTAAACATGTTTGATCAAAAAACAAGGAATTCTGTTTGCCATAGAAATAGAATTTTCACATTTACCACTAATGGGGGTTGCTTCCAACGTAGTGAGAACCTGTTTTAGTGTTTTAACAACTATCAAGAATATTTACAGACGAGTTTAATCCACCAAAAAATATACTATACTTACTTATTTATCATAAGCTGTTGGTAAAATCAACTTAAGTTGTTCACTTTCACCACCAGTTTCTAAAAGTGAATAAATTAAGTCCCAGGGTTTTACTTTACTTTGTATTACCAAAATACGATCACTGTCTTTACCATAACTTCTTGATTTGAGATTTAACTTTCGAGCTACTCTGTAAATTATTGGATAAGAACGTATCTGTAAAAATTATGGCAAATGAAGAACTACTGTAATATTATACTTACTCATGTATAACAATTCGCTCGCTCTTAGTGAAATCAGGAGAAAAAGCAATAGAATTAAGGTCCCTAGAGTCCCTGTAATCTTGTAACACCTTTCTGACTTCCTGAACAATATTTTTGGTGCCTAATCCTTGGCGTTGTATTTGAAAATATGGTTGAACTATATTGGTGCGGCCTTGTTCTTGTGCTCCTAAACCTCCCCCTGACCACCCCATTTGCAACATCATTTTGGCACCTATTCCGCCCACACTAGCAGGATGTATTTCAGGTGATGTAGTAGTACTAGTGTGAGAAGCAACATCAGTTGATTTAGTAGCAGAATGACTATTATTACTACTAGGCGAAGCCAGATCTATTTTAGGACTGTCACGAGGATGAACCTTCTACAATTAAATTAACATAAATTGCTTAAAAAATGCAACAAATACAATCTATACTTACACGAAATATAGTGAAACATGATTTTCTTAAATTTGAAAGGGCCAATTCTGCTAAGCCTTTCTTAGCTTCACTCATGGATTCAAAACACTCTTCAGCAAGAACTTCATTGTTAACTATTAATCGTAACTTCCTGTAACCTCTAAAAACGCAGTAATAAATGTTTATATAGTTACATTTTAATATGCCTTACTCTGTCTTATCAACATTATTTATAGTTATATTTCCGTTAATCCTGTCAACAGCATTTTGTAACACTGTGTAGGGCATATCCAGAGCACTTCGAAATATAACAAGCTGTCCTCGAACTCCCTTTTGTGATTGTACCTTATTAATGATTTCAAACTTCCCATCGTACCTCGGTCTCTTAAATGATTCATTTTGATTTGAATAATTATTCTTGTGAAATTTTCTTTTGCGCTCCCCTGAATAAGACATGCTTACTGTAATTAATCTGAAAAATACTGAAACTAGGTGAAAATGTACAATCCAGTAAAAGCACATACTTGACGTGTTTCGGCTTACGTACCTTATTACTTTCAAATATTAACTAAACCGCATTTGTAACATAATTCGAAAGCAATACAACGATTTGTAGGTTATGTCCGTCACAGGGGTATACACCACTTATACACGAGAGCCTCGGGCGAGTACATGCACGACGCACTTATGACTGCGCATCCGCAGAATCTCGTGTTCGTTCAGTTGACTTTGTATTAATGAAACAGGGCCATTGTACTTCTAACGCGTATGCGTAAAATCTTGATTGAAAATTATTGCTTTCCATTGAGATTCTTTGTCTGTAATATTATGTCTAAATTCTACTACCCTGCGAAACTGTTGGCTACAAATAAAATTTACTGATCTTTTACCGTTTTTTCTGGTTATCGTGTTATATTCGTAAACGTTCTGGCGGTAATAATTTGGTTGTTTTTAACCTACAGGTTATTAAGGCAATATATTTCAGAACACATAAATTAAAAATATATGAGGAAAATAGAACATTTGCAACCATGCAAGATAAGTAATGCTTTTACATTTTTTTGTTGCTGTTTATTGTCATTAACATTAGCATTATGGATATATAAATAAAAATACAGATTTCGTACTTCAGTCGTTATTTTTATATACAGTATGGAAATTAAGTAGTGGATAAATTCATTAAATCCGTTAATGTTTAAGATAGAGAAAAAATCTAAAAGTATCAAGTTTTGAAAATGTTATGATGTCATCAATATTTATTTTAAATTTTTATTTCGATAGAGTTTTGAATCTGTTTTCAATGGTATAAAATTATAAATAGGTTATACAAGAAAAACGACCTTATATTTCAAATAGTAAGTATGAATGAAATTAAGAGTAAATTACAAAAATAGCCGTTTATGTGGCTGATATATTAATTGCATAGTTTCATAATTACTCAAATGAACAAATTATTTTTTTATCTTACTAATAAAACAGTGGATTCACAACTTTCTAAGGTTAAGTTAAATGCAACAATCAATAAAAGGAAATCTAACGGCTATTATTGATTTACAAAACTGTGTATCACACAATAAACATCCATTAACATTAAACGATGTTATTATAACAATTGTTAGGCAGCGGTTTTTAACTACTGTGAATATTACTTAAATCATAGGCAAATAAACTCTTAGACGTCTGACGTAATGTCACGAAATTCTAGACTAGGTTTGATGTATCAGAAGAGGGCGCCTCGAATCAGTGTGCTTCCGAATTTAGCCCGACGCTACGTTTCTATAAACTAGCAGTAAGAGTGAGATAGCGCTAGCAGTCATGCGATTTTTTGACCAAACCATCTACCCCTACCTGGAAAGCAGCCGTAATCCTTGGCGATTAATTATTGTATGTTTATTTGTGTGACAATATTTTAACAAAAGAAATATAAACCAGCAACGAGCAGTTGATTTTGGAGCATCTATTTTGCAGAAAAGTTTAATTCTCCTCCGTTTTAAAATTTTAGATATGTTTCGATCTGACGTTAAAATGTTTTAACGGATTGTTGCAAACTATTAGAGCTTGTTTATTGTTAAAAGTGGACTTAGAAACAAATTATGGAGTAAAATACTTATTAACGCGACGACTAACGCAGGATGCATTAGAAAATACGTTTGCGATCTTTCGGCAAAAGGGAGGTGTTAATCCAACAGCCAAAACGTTCAGACATTTGTTTTGTTCAAACTTAAAAAAAGTACCTCACAATCAAACTGCGAAGATAACCAGCACGAATTTATTTTTAGTACTTATGATGACCCTCCAGCAACAATAAATAGCGTAGGTGATGTAAAAGAATCGTTGTATAACGAAAATTAGAAGAAAATGCAGTTTGTGATGCCGAAACATTAACAGAAAATGGGAGTAACTTTACACTAGAAGACTGTTCAGTAAAGTACAAGGCGGGATTTATATTGCGAAAATGTTTATACAAGTACAAATGCAGTTTATGTGGAAACTCATTAAAAAGTTGATGCGATTTTTATACAAATCTTGAAGATGAACTAATAAAACAGAAGACTTATCGCACTGATAATATTTCAATTTACGGAAAATTATGCCCGCCAAGCAGTTTAACGAATTTTATTGTAAAACTGACTTTAAAAGTATTTTTTTAGCTCTATCCTAATACTAAAAGAAATTTAAATGTACTCGCTCCTTTATATGAATTATGTATAAATTATGTTAATCATGCAATGTCCGCATTTTTAAACATTAATGAACCGTGAAAAGAACACACACAATTTATTGTTCGGTACACATTGTGGGTACGTTTGCAAAAGCAAACAACGTGGGAATCCAAATTTATAAGAAATTGTAAAAATAGGTTACGTTCTAAAGCGCGTATAATATCGCACAATTCATATATTTGTTTGTATTTCAAGTGTGTAATAAAAGTTAATTTGTTGAAATCTGTCTTTCAAATATATTTCTTTTAGGTTTGCTTCTTAACCATTACCAGATTCCAGTATTCTGTATTTTCAAATATTATTGAAACTATTTACAATGAATGTTGAGCCTAACACACCTCAAAATGGTCATTGTAACGAAGTTTCCGGCCAGAACGCGTTTTTAAATTTATTTAGAAACTTTCCACGTTATTGTTTCACCGGAAAGGCGCTGGTGGAGCTGGTAGTCGCAAACCGATGAGCCATCCCACTCCCTATCGGCCCGACACGACGCCAAAACGAGCGAGAACAGCCGGACCAGCCATATAAAAGCAATTACCGGGGAAAAATCAGCATCTTCGGAACCGAAGACCGGAGAAGGAAGTCCAGTCCAGAAACCAGTCCAGAATCCAGAACTTCCGAGTCAAAGCCTGGAGAAGGAAGTCCAGCCCAAAAACCAGTCTAAAAGCCAGTCCAGCAACCTGAACTTATTAACCGAATCCTTTAACTAAACCCAGTTCACCGCATACCTGAAAATCCTAGAAATCCAGTCAACACTGATTTAGCCTGGGGCGACCCGCGTTTTAACAGTGTAATCCCGTAATTGCTTACCGTTCAACACTGACTTAGCCTGAAGCAACCCGCGCTTTGACGGTGTCTCCCTTAATTGATCTCCGTTGAACACTGACTTAGCCTGGGGGAACCCGCGCTTTCGTCTAGTGTAATCCTGCCTTTAGTTTATCCCGAACATTTAAAACGTATTTACGTATTTTCTTCTGACCTGGAAAACACCGCATTGAAAGTAGTTTAAAAAATTTACTACGGATATCGCATTACCATTTCGTTAGCCTGAGGCCACCCGCGCTTTCGTTTAGTGCTCGCTTTAAGAATTCTAGACAAATCCACAATTCCTGCGAAAGCCCGAGAACATTTCAACACACGCGGCGAAAACCACTGCAACGCCGATAGAATTCGCATCACTTATTTTATTCAAGTTATAGGTAACCGGAACGAATTGCATACATTGCTAAGTAACCGAGAATACGAGTCCAAGGAAGCTGCTACAATCCAGTTGCTGGGAGTAACCCCGTTTAACTTCCATTGTAATAATAAAAATTTATTAGTTGTTAGCAGCATTGGCCTTCAGTGCGGCGAGCGTGCAGCCCAGCTGTTAGTCCAACTACTACGGCAGCGCGTCGTCCTCCGCT
The DNA here is from genome assembly GCA_014611495.1 of Limonius californicus. Taxonomy (NCBI): domain Eukaryota; kingdom Metazoa; phylum Arthropoda; class Insecta; order Coleoptera; family Elateridae; genus Limonius; species Limonius californicus. The sequence continues at coordinate 16,850 of JABXWE010005237.1, forward strand.
GACCCACGCGGACCGCGTCCAGACTGTCTGCATTCCAAGGCAGCTTTGATTTTCATTGTAGAACACCGGTTTTAATTTATTATTGTTGTAATTTGTTCAGAATCCAGTATTTTAGTTTCCTTTATTATTGTATATATATTTGCATCCAGTATTTTAATTTAAGGTAGAATTGTAAATAAATAGGAATAAAACTGTTGATCCGATAAATAATTTTTATTCCCAGTGAGCCCTGGCTCTAAGATTACTCGGCACCAGGTCCGGACTATTACATCATAATCTGCGTTTACCTGGCTTTTGGACTCTCTATGGCCCAGCAAAACAATTCCATACACCAGTCAGTGTTGCTAGTTTTGCTACAAAATTCACTTTGCTTACCTACAATTTAGTAAGGATTTTGGTAAGATGCGCCACCTAGACCGCAAGTCCGGCAATATTTGTACTGATTCTAGTAGTGTATTACCATCAGACGTCTAAATGTTTATTTGCCTATGCTTAAATGTACGGTCAACAAATAAATATTTACTACGTATCTCATAACAGCATGTTAAGAATGCAAGGTTTAGGGGGTAGGGTGACGAAGTTCACCTGACCGTGGAAGTGTTTCTTGGAATGTTAAGAGTAAAAAGGGACAGTGGGGTGTAAAATACGGAGCAAGGCAATCTACAAGAGGCAGTGTTGTTGGTAGCTAGGCGTAAGCTTACATATCTTTAGCGTAATAACTATTTAATAGCGTTTGTAAACCTACTAACTGATTGCGATCCGATTATCATCTAAGCTGAAACAAGGTGCGAATTTAGTGTTACCGCTTATGTGTTTACATATAAATATGGGCTGCAATGGCAACATCAGCTAATATAGGGAGTGGCGTCGCTGGTGATGTTATGGTTTATATCCCATGAAGTGTTATATGTGTTTATCAGAATGGTTGCGTATTATCTACTTGTTATTGTTCGTGGTTTACAAGCGCTGAGTGCTATTATAATTATTACACAAGATTGGTATGTCTATGTAAGTAGTTATTGGAAACAGTAGCATAGTGAATATAAGTACCTATATGAATAGATAATATGTGTGGCATGATTAATCATTATTTACCAAGCAATAATTCAGGAGGTAGTCAGTTGGCAGAGGTGATATCTAAAATACGCCTACGTCGAGTTATTAGTATTATACGAATGCAACATCAATGCCAGGATGGCATCGACTGACCTTTATGCGAGGGAGTGGACACTAATTATACTCTCCCCTTCGTATGTAAGGCTGAGAGAGTACGCCCTCTCCCCGCGACTCCTGTGAATAACAGAGAGACTGACTGGACGTAGTGCACTTGCCTGGATCCTTCTGGAAGATTGGTGCATCAGAAGATATACATAATTGTAGTAGTTAATCTAAGATTACCACAGCGGCTAACCAGCCGACCAGCTTCCATATCCTGTTCGAATCACAATCCAGGAGTAGGGGGCTGAAGGACCCCCAGTGAGTACAGCTGTGCAATATCTATTGACAAATCAGTAAATTTGTGTGTTATTATCTATTACATGTCACCTGCCTGTCGCCGCCCGTGAGTTTTGATCGCATCCACTGTTTGTTTATCCAGGAACTACATAAATGCAGTAACGCTGCAACCGTATTTAAATTTAAAAATTTAGTAGTTTTTATACGACCCCCTTAATGTCTAACCTAATACAATTATTTATGAAATAAAACAAAACAATTTAACAACATACATTAATAATATTGTTAATTTTCATCAGTACTACAGTATATTATCCGTTACAAATCAAATGTACATTGTACATAATGTAAACATCTACAAATTTTTACGCATGCGCAGTCGTAGGTGCATGTACTCGCCCAAGCCTCTCGTGATTTAATATGAAATGGCTCATACGAGAGTGCACAGATTATAAAAGTTCTAGTTCTAGCGAGAGTGCTTGGCAAAGATACTACTTTTTAGAATACCCTTCATTTTTTTCATTTCATTATCATGATCCTCATTTGTTACCGCTTGCGCAGTGTCGAGGCGGTGTGAGTCAAGACTAAGCTAGTTTGTGTTATGCACAATAGGTACCGAGTCCGCGAATTACCGTATGTCTTAAGCCTCACATCAAACTGATACCTGTTAGTCATAGCATTCAGTAAATTTACTTCTTACAAGCTGTTCCCGATACCACTTTCTAACTACGTTGAATGATATTTCCGCAATCTTTGGCACTCCTAACCGAATCGTAACTGACGCCGTTTCGCCTTCGTTTCCTAAGCCTTTCAAAAGTCAGTGGTCGATAGGTACAGGCATCCGGTTGTTTACCATTGCTATGGGTAATAGCCAATAGAACTGTTTTGGATGCTTTTAGCTACAATGGGGGCTGACATTTCTACATATAGTTGGGATAGCAACTTACACATCCAACAAGGCATGAGCGCCGGCAGGGGGGTGCACTTGCACCCCCCTACTTGAAAGAAAATACACAATTTAATTAATTAAATAAGAAGTTGTTATGTTACATGTTTACTGTTATTTGTTTGTTACATATAACTTATGTAAATAAATGGTTATGTATTTTATACACTTTAGTGTAAACCCTAGGAAAAGTCATTGTGTGAATAAAAACTTCACCTTGTCAATGAATTTAGTGTTCTCCTTTACCCTTTTCCGATGAACACTGAGCATGCACAGGCCACTTAGCCTCGCATCTCCCATCGTAGACCGATTCCATGTCTTGACACGCAGTAATTTCTACAAACGCTGAACAAAAATCACAAACAAATTTAAGAATGTTTACTCCCCGAAGACGCTTGCGCGTCGCTAAGAAGAAGTTCCAATTTATGCTAGAGCAAGGAATCATCCGACCCTCAAAGAGCAACTGGTCTTCTACACTTCATTTGGTACCAAAGAAGGACGGTTGGCAATCATGTAGAGATTTTCGTGGTTTAAACGCCAGAACAATTCCTGATTGCTGTCCGGTTCCCCACACCGCCCAAATTATTTACGGACGTCAATGTTTTCTACGCTTGATTTAGTTAGAGCATCCAATCAAATTCCCGTGCATCCCGACGACATCCACAAAACAACCGTCACTACTCCATTTGGTTTATACGAATTTCCATTCATGGTGTTCGGTCTTCGAAATGAAGCACAAACATTCCAGAGATTCATGGATGAAGTACTACATGGTTTGGAATTTAGTTGCGTGTATCTGGATGACATTCTCATCGTATCCAGATCTGCAGAGGACCACATGGGGCACTTAAAAGAGGTATTTTAACGGTTGGACCACTATGGCGTCATCGTAAATCCTTCTAGGTGTGTATTTGGCCAACCCGAAGTAACATTCCTGGGTTATACCATTTATGAAAAGGACAGTAAACCACCTACCCTACACCGAAAGGTAAATGGGGTTAAGATTATATATATACAGTAAACCACCTTCCGATCGCGTTTATGCAATAGCCTGCAACAGGGAAACAACTACGCAGATTCCTCGAATGATAAATTTTTACCGTCGTTTGATTCTCAACGCCGGATCCATCCAAGCAGTGCTTACAACATGTTTACAAGGTCCTAAAATTTAAAAAAAAGCTACACTGCAGTAAGACGCCCAATCAGAAGATGAGTTCGAAAAAGTAAAAGAAGCACTTGTCAACGCAGCACTTCTCGCTCACCCGTCACCGACAGCACCAATTTCCGTGATGGTTTACGCAACCGACACATTTAGCCGCATATGCCCCTTAAACATTTCCGGTACTTCCTTGAAAGGCGGAAATTTATTTTGTTCACATACCACAACACCGACACCTAGATTTCATCGACCAGTTTACAACAGACATTCATCATGTTGCTGGTCCCGACAACGTTCCAGCGGATACTTTATCTCGGTTAGACCATGTTTCAGGTATCACCGTCTCTGTTCCAGCTCATCAACTGCAAAGCCCTGGAGAAGTCCCAACAAGGCGGTCCGGTACTTCAATCATATTTAGACCCCACATCGATACTCCAGCGCAAGCACTTTCCTGAAGCAGACACCAGGATATTTTGTGACACGTCAACTAATTCGTTATGAAACCATAACATTCTCCGTGAAATTCAAAATGAACACTGCTTAGTCTATTTAGATGATATAATATTTTCCACATTTTCGCAAGAACACATTCATAAAATAAAATTAGTATTTCAGAGATTAAGAAATTCAAAATCCAACTTGATGAATCAGAATTTTTAAAACGAGAAGTTGCCTATCTGGGTCACATAATTACACTAGAAGGAGTACTTCCTAACCCTGATAAAATATTAAAGAATTATCCCAAACTAAAAACGCAAAAATAAATTAAAGGTTTCTTAGGACTTCTAGGTGATTATAGAAAGTTTAGAAAAATGTTTGCAAATTTAACAAAATCCATGACAAAATGTTTAAAACAGGGAGCGGACGTTATTCATTCCTCAGATTTTATAGATAGCTTTGAAAATACAAAATTAATTTTAATCAATGAACCTATTTTACAATTTCCCGATTTTTCTACAGAATTTAATCTCACAACTGACACGTCAAATTTTGCAATTGGAGTCGTTTTATCCCAAGGTCCTATTGGTAAGGATTTACCCGTGGGCTTCACGTACGTTAAATGAAAATGAACAAAATTATTTCATAATCGAAAAGGAACTTTTGGCAATAGTTTGGGCAGCGAAATATTTTAGGCCGTATTTATACATTTGTAGTGTTAACCAAAGACGTATTCAACTCTCAACACGGAATGGGGGGGCAGCTTTTTGAATCCAACTTCTTTCACGGGAGAAATGGGTCCATGGGGGGGGGGGCATGCATTAATACACAATTATAAAAAAAACACTATTTATTAATAAAATTGATTTTTGAACAGTAGTTTGCAAGGATTAGTTGCAAATTTTCTAACTACAGCTTCCACTAATTTCTTTGTTTGTGAAAACCCATTGACGATGAATGCTTAGCATGGCTAACCCATTTAACATATTTTCTCCAATAGTGATTCTAAGCCATGTTTTAATTCGGCGAAGGGAGCT
>JABXWE010005240.1:0-19773 GCA_014611495.1 Limonius californicus
CTGTATTGAGGGATTCGTCTTTTTGTTGAAGAGTCTTGTTTGAAGCATCTATTCTCTCTAAAATCTTTTCCCATATAGTAACAGTACATACTCAAATGTATCAAGTTTTTTATGTAAATCGGCAGCTTCGGACCTTGTTAATGGTTTTTCATCTATGTTTGAGGAAAAATATCGTAAACAATGTTTAATTTCTTCATAATTTTCCTTTAAGGATTTCACAGCATCGGAACGAGCAGACCACTTGGTATCACAAATAGGTTTGATACCCAAGTGTTTGCTCTTACAAAATTTTTGTAATGCATTCCACCTATGTGTAGAACTTGAAAAAAATACGTATAATTGCTGAACGATATTGAAAAAAGTGGTCATTTCCATGCAACTTTCGGCAGCAGCGTTTCCAATTAAATTTAATGAATGATTTGCGCATGGTATAAAATGGGCAGAAAAAATATGTTGTTTTATTCTGGATTGGAGTCGCTTATATTTACCTGACATATTAAACGCATTATCATAACTCTGTCCCCGACAGTTAGTGATGTCTAAATCTATATTATTTAAAAATTCTAAAATAACTTTCTCCAAGTTTTCACCAGTATGAGAAAATATTGGTAGAAATCCCAAAAATCTTTCTTTTATACCACTTGGAAGAACATAGCGAATAATGACGGTCAGCTGATCTACGTGAGATATATCAGGTGTTGAATGAATAATTAGAGAGTAAAATTTGGCTTCCTTTATTTCGTTCACTATTGTGAGTTGTAAATGTTTTGATATAATAGAAATAAATTCATCACATATTGTAGACGACAAATAGTTTATAGTACCGGTGCCGCAGTTTGCATAGTTTTTCATGTGTTCCCGCAAAAATGGATCGAACTTGGATAAATATTCCAAAGCACCTATATAATTACTATTACTTTCACTAAAAAACACTTCATTTTTACCACGAAACGCTAAAGAGTATGAAGAAATAAATTTGATTGTCGCTACCACACGTTTAAGTACTTCCCTCCAATATTTTTTTTCATTTATAATTTGTTTTTCAAGTTCAGTGTCAATGCGTCCGGTAATTTTAGATCTTGTTATAAAAATTAAAATGGAGTTAATGTGGTCACTGGAGTTTTCATGCTCTGACAATTTTTTATGTATATTTTTCCAATCATTCGTCCCTTTTGTCATTAGCGTTGTTTGCTTGGAAAATAATTTACAGACGTAACAGTTCAGTAAGTTGTTGGTTTCAGTATAAGCCAACCAATCTCTTTTTCTTTTTCCCCGCTATTAATTGTTCTGAAGAAGGAGGCAATAGTTAATTTTCTTGTGATTTGTTTTGACCCTTCGTTGCATCGAATAGAAGATGATTCCAAAGATCCATTTATTGATTTTGGTGGGTTTTTTATATAATACTCTTGCATGGCGTCTGTTAAGTATTCTGGCTCTGGCCATAATGCAATATCGTTCACAAAACTCTTAGTTTCATCATTACTTTGAGATGATTTTAAATTTATATTTTCTCCTTTTGTTTCATCTTCATAAACGGAATTGCTTGGTTTTTCCTGCTGGTGTTTTTGCAGAATAGTTTCGGACACAAATGATGTTTCTGGAGTTTGAGCAGGTGAAATTTGTGAAAATGATGACGATTGTTGTAATTGTTCTCCATCTACAGTTAAAAATTTGTCCAACGATCTTTTCATTTGTTTTGCCACTTTATCTCGATCTTCTTTTCGTTTTATTTTTTCACTTCCACTTAAATGTTTATAGGAACTCATTTTAAAGACCACATACTAAAAAGAAAGAAGAAAATGATCTTCAATTAAGTTTATTTTTACTCAATATCACAATCACAAACAAAATCACAATTTTTGGTATTTTATATTATATATTATTTTAATATTAAATAATGTAATACTTTTATAAAAACTTACATTTTTATTTTAGGAATTCCAGAAGGTATTAACTATGAATCCAAAACAATCTATTTGCAATCAAGTCTAGGTACTTAAGTCTTAATTGCACAATTTTCAAACACAACTCACATAAGATGCAATACGTTCAGGAGACACTGATTTTAAATAGCTACGTTTGACTTTTTAAACACTTGCATAGTAAAGGCTCGATCGACTCGCCGGCGTGGAATGTGGATGCATAAGCACGGGAACGCTCGACCACACTTGTCGACTTTACCAATCAACGATTCGGCATAATTTGGATACGTTTCAGCAATAATTATGAATATTACGTTTTTCTGTTAAATAAAAATAAATATTAATTATAAAAATTAAAAACCTAATTTTCGGGCCCCAAACATTACGGGCCCTAGGCACGTGCCTAGGTTGCCTAGGCCTTAGTCCGCCCCTGCCTACAAGGGAGTATTGGATGTGTTGCGAGCACAACTAAATGTAAAAGAAACATTTCGAATTCAGATCTATTTATCCTACTGTAAAAGTGCTAGCATTAAAAATGCTAAAGAGTTAGTCAACATTTATCTGCTGGAGTTGGAAGAAAATGGTGTTGGTTAGTTTGTAGTGTTTTACAGAACAAAATGTCTATGGAGGGAGGGATAAATCTCAAATAAAGTATTTTGCCGATAATTAGACGAATGTGGAAGTTAAGCAAAACAGGAACTGCATACTCTTTAACTGTTAACCAAGCCCAAGATAGATGATCGTGTTTGATTCTTTTGTCCATTGTGAGCGATATTATTCGCAACATATACTTTTATCCGCCATTTATTTATAAACCATCTTATAGTAAATTCAGGCGACCTTCTAAATTATTGAATGCCTGGTGGTGGATAAAAATACCATGTTATCGTTTTCAACATGAAATTCACATCCAGACACGAAGTCCGTCCACCAGTTGCACAACAATTCTCTACTAGTCAAACTGGAGGCACACTAATTGTCCTTTCATTAATCTAACTAAGTTTAACATTGAACATCTAACTCACAAGATCTAAGTATCACTACCAGCGAAAAAAGTGCAGCTCAATCTAGGTAAGAAAAAATACTGCGAAAAACAACCGACTCTAGATCTAGGAATAACATTTATCAACGAAGATACGAGATACTTGTATAAGTAAATTAGCAACCAAATCCAAACAAAACCCGCATGTTTAACATTCGTTACGTTTCGATCAGATAGTAAATATATTGTGTAGATGGTAAAACGACGATAAAACAATTATAACATTTTGGTGTTATAACAAACGATTTTACACTCGTGCCACTTTTCCCACAAATACTTCTTCATTAGCTTCTTGTATGTTTTCCTTAGACTTAGTTTTTACTGTTCCTGTAAATAACCATAGTTTCACTTGTAACGTTATTATTTCAATATTTATTCCCGCCTCTCTCCTTAATCCAATATGAGAATTTCAATTTTCAAAACCGTGATTAAGGGCAGTAATAATCACACAAAGTTTATAATTTGTCAGGTATGGCCAAGTGCATTTTTTTCATATTATACAAACTTATCTAAAGCAAAATAAAATATTGCAATACCTATATTTAAAAGATGTGCAAACTTGTTTTTGGGGTTTCTAACACCATTACTGTTTAATACACCGCTGCATAGCCCCAAGGTAGCTTATGTCAGTGGCGGCTCGCGGGTGAAAAAATAGGTGAAGTGCTATTATAATAACCCTAATAATAAGAAATAGAAAAAATATAACATTTTTAATCTTTTCATAATGAGATTTAATCTCTATCGGACTTCTTGATATTAATAACGATAAAAGTCACTGCTTTCGTCGTGTCCACGAAACGCTAATTCTTGCTTGCTTAAATACAGAACTGTGTTGATAACTGTTTGAAGGAAAAGTCTATTTAATCGAACATTTTCATTAAATTGTGCTTTAAAAAGTCTCGCGTTTTCTTGTAAACCATCGCCTATGGTGTTTTGATTTTTCTCAAAATTCTTTAACTTCAATGCACATATTAAATGATCTTTAGAGTCGGCATGTTTATGTAACGCCCTTGTAATATTTAACAGATCTGCAAATCCTTTCCTGATCCAGACAGACTGTTTTGTACAAAAGAGCAAGCAAGGCCAACAAAATAATTTTTATAATATTGGGCTGCTACATAACAATTTGTATTCCGTGAACCAAGAAATTTTAAACTTAAGATTATATGATTTTCCATTACCTTTTAAGTCTTTTTTCGCGGAAATTGTCAAACCAACTGTAGGTAGCCCTTGATTTCAACCGTCTTTTTTATCTTCTTCCTTCCAATGCCTGAATGGCGTCTCTAACAAGCTGCACACTATGTCATTAATAGGATTTATAGTTCTCCTGGTAATTATCTACGTATAAAAGTAAACTTTCCAAAACAGAAGCACACACGATACGAGTACAAACGCACAACATAATCAACAATAGTAATAGTTACCAATTAACTATAATTCATAACGAACGAATAAAATATAAAACCGCAATATGAAGTTCTGCAGTTGCTTGCGAGTCACTTGCTCGTTTCACCGCGAATCAATTCTAGTGATGTAGGCGTTACCATGGCAACGGAGGAATAAGTGCAGAGTTAAAATATGTTTGAGGCCGACTCTTCACACTACAATTGTTGTAGGTAAGGATTTTTATAGTCGACGCTCGACGGGCTACATTTAAATTTTAAATTTTTGTTTGTTTTCACTAAGGTTATTGCATCTACGAGTATGTATGCCATAAATAAACCAGTCCTAAATAGGTGTAATGCCGATAAATAATATGTTATGTAATTTAAATAAATATTCGCATTTGAATGAAAATTTAGGTGAAGAGGCACTTCACCTACTTCACTTGGCGAGTCGCCACTGGCTTATGTTAGGCTAGCTTTGTTTAGCAAAAATATAATTCAGTTTATGAAGAAATTAAAAGCACTCATCTCATGAAACGAAAAATAATATTTTGTAAAGAGAGTAGGTAGCCATTTTGTGAATATAATTACAATATATTTCTGTAAAATGTACAGGTTCAGTAATGTAAACGAAATTCGGGATTACGGTTTGTCCCAAAACGCCACACATCACGATGTCTTTGTGTTAAACCTTTTAGGCAAAAATTAATAAACACATCAATTAAACATCTTCATTGAGATTTCTTCCATGATCTTCAAATTGAATAGACAGCAGCTAATATCGCGAACAAGAATGCATAAAATAAGAAAGCTATTCTGTCGATAGCTGCTGCAAGCAACACCCAGTCCTGCTGAATAGGGACTTTAGTGGTTGTTCCAATAAACTGATGGTCGTCACTGGTATGGTGATCCTCAAATTCTGTGACCTGGTGGTCGCGCATTTCTTCTGCTGTTACCCGTTGAGAGCTCAAGGAAGTCTGGAAACCAATGCTTAAATAATAATAATATCTAACGTCATCAATTATCAAATGTCAATAATTCATTTATTCGATGAACAAATATTGTAAAAATGGTTCTTTTTAGAACGAATATCTTCCTGGTTTTTATTTGTGCAACGCAATGGTTTTCACTTTAGTTCAAAAATCTTTTATGATGCGAACTAAGCGAAGCCACATTAAAAAAAAAGAAAACTAAAGCCTGCTTGCCCACAGTTTTTTTAACGCTTGTTATTAGATAAATGTTTGTAGATATACCTCCGTGATGTAATTATTCAGTCCTAACAGCTTTCCTAATAGGCCTGTCAAGGGTCTTTTGACGACCCATGGTAATGGTCGACTGTGTTGGGTTCTAGATATCCAAATTACGGCAACGGACACCAACATTGAGAAGCAGACAATGTACAAGCTGCTACTATAAAATAGTACTGCAAATAGATCGTCAAATACAATAAAGAAGTTCCTTTTTGTAAACAACTTTACCTATTAAAGGTGTTTGGGATCCCATTGCAGGAATCTTTTGTGTAAAATACACCATAAAAATGCTTATTATAACTGCGGTGCATCCATTCAGAATTACTTTTTCTCCTGCTTGCGGTGGTAGCCAAAATCCCAATAATGTTAGGATGATAATTACTGAAAGTTTTATACAATAAAGAATGTTTATAAAATTAATAACAGCGATAACGAACGTTTGAACAGAATATGCAAACGAAGTCACAAAAATTTAAAGAACAAAGTATTGCAGCTTGTAGAAATTAGTGATAAAAAAGAAATTATAATAATGGGTTACCTAAACAAGGCTGGGCAAGGGCACGCTTAAAAAAATTGTAGAAGATTAACAGAAAGATGTAACACGTACACCTTAAAAGTATGAATGGATTTTATATGCATAAGAATCGTCCCAAGTACACACGGACACAATCAACCACACATTTAAAGTCAGTAATATATTTTGCCATTATGAGACAGCAGTCAAGGTTAAGAACGCACGATGTAGAAGCCTATCGTGGAGGAAAAGGCAGAATTCAGCATACGCTGCCGAAAGGTAAAATAAAGTTTAAGAATCTACTACAAAGATTCCGTGGAAAAAGAAAGTAATAAAATTATGGAAACAAAAAGTTCAAAATACAAAATTAGACATTTACATGGGTATTTCATATTTTTTTAATGTAAATTGAGTTTACCGGCAAAAATCAGAATATGTACTGCTCTAGAGCAAAGTAAACTCTCGTCAGGTCAGAAGTTTGAGAATTGACAGCGAGGAACAAGGAAATAATAGGAACAGTCGAAGTGGATTACGTATGAAACGAAGAATGAATAAGGTAATTGAGATATACATATATGGTCCATGTAATTACGAAAGTCAACTATATTATTATTTATCGACAAATAACAAAAACTAATACGTATAACTATTAACATAATGTTTAAATCTTAGTCGAACATAACTAGATTGTTCTGTGGATTTGTTAGACAATAGTGAAAACTGTAAATGGAAAATAATGCAAATGGCATATTATCCAGCTAGCAGTTTAATATGGCCACATAAAATATATCAAATCTATTCGCAATTGAAGCATATAAACATCGTCTTCTGTTAATTCTACATTCTCTTCATGGTAGTACACGAGGCATGAGGAGCAAAGGCGCAGCATATCCAGTTGTCAGTCTATTTTGTATATCAGGCAGTACCAGGACTCTTTGTGAATTCGAAGTTGAAGATTCGTATTTATAATCTTTTTGAATAGATCTTTTGTGACTTTTTGAGCCCTGTAATTAATGGCTTACTTTTGGGTTGCTTTGATAGCATCAACCCCTTTTTTGTCTTTGAAGTCAGGTATAGGTAAAACTGCTTCGAATAAATTATTTAATTCTTTTAACGGTCTTGGTTGTTTCTTGTTAACCAAAGTTGCCAGTGGAATGTTACCATCACTTGAAACATCGTCATCAAAAGGCACTTCTTGAGCAGCATTTTGCTGTAGCTCTTGATTGGTGAGCATGGGGCGTTCTCTCAGGATAAACGTCCCAAAATTTTAGCAACTCTTGGTCGCAGTTGGACTCGAACGATTTATAAACAGCCTTATCGAGTGGCTAAAGTTCGGTGCGACGTATTTTACGATACATAGAATAGGGCAATTCCCAGAGGGTCCGCAGCTTCCACGATTGCATAATTCAGATGACTGGAAGCGCCGTCGAAAATGGGGAGAGTTTCATCACCAGTTTTGTATTTAGCTAGATGGTTCAAGAATTCCACAAAAACGTCTGAAGGCCTTAGGTGCCATTTTTACCAGTTACCCTGGAGGTAAATTATTCACGAATTTAAGCTTCAAAGGTTGACCTTTAATGTAATCATAGGCGGTATGAAATTCCATAAAGCATTTCCACATCATACCACAGTCACATTCTCTGCGTGTTCTGGTACAAGTAAATATACTCTCTTGGTCCCCTTGGTGGATGATGGTGATGGTGGATAGTGAGTCGGCATCCTTACTCATTCACATTGTAAATGAGTTGTGGCTTATTCTTTAGACCCGTATGATCCAAAACATTCCTTAATGACGCAAAGTGATCAGCAACGATGCGTCTATTCAACTTTTGAATACGGGCTGGGTTCATTGACTGAGCTCTTCTTCTGGAAAGTTCTGGACGTCTGCCCATGAGCAACTTAAACCAATCCTCTCCTGCAAGCTCTTTGACGTTATTAAAATTATGGCAATTGTTGAAGTGTTCGCAATATTTGTGTGCTTGATAACGAACCATTGTCGCAGTTAAGGGCATACCAATATCGCGGAATCGTATTATCCTTAGAACGAATTCTTGTTCTTGCTGTGGTGTAAGAATACTTGGCCTTCCTAATCGTTTGATGGAAGCGCCACCTTCAATATATCTTCGCAGAGTTCGCCTTGGAATCCGATATTGTTCCGCAAATTATAGCTTCCCAAGTTTCACTTAGTAAACAAAATAAAAATACACAAATATATGTTTAAAACTTCAAATGGATTATGTGGCCTGGAGAATAGACAACTGAACTGGTATGCTCACATAGGAAGAATAGACCCAGAGAGAATGGTCAAGAAAGTGATAGAGACAGGAAAAGGAAGAAAAAGAAAGAGAGGCAGACCGAGGAAACCCTGGATGGAAAGGATAGAAGAAATGGGGACAAGCAGAGGAAAAACCCTAAATGAAATGAAAACTTTGGCACAGGACCGAAAGGAATGGAAGAAGTGGATTAAGGAAAGTGGGAGTAGGGAACCCAATCGGACGCCTTAAAGAGCAAAAGAATGTACGAAGAAAAAGAAGAAGATATTTTCCCAAGTTGCACTTAGTAACAAAATGAAAATACATACATACATACGTTTAAAACTTCAAGTGGATTATATGGCCCTCGGACCTTATATACCGATGCTCGGTTATGCCATACAACCTAAAAGCACGTTCGGTGTTGCCAGATTTGTTAAAAATTCAATGATGGCGTTACAGCGGATCGCGGGCCATATTTTCCTCTGGCCATATATGCCTCCACTACCTTAGAGAAAGTACACGAGTGGGTTTCACAGGAAAGAAGAAAAAGGGAAGACCAGCAAAAGAATAGCCAACCGCTGGAAAAGATAGAATGCCATAGAGGGAACCCCTTTATTGTACAGAGCGCCCCAAATTTTTAGCGCTATTTTAACAATGTTTTTAGTGATAATTTTTTAAAGCCAGCATTTCAAAACTGGCTTTGTTGTATGAACAAGTACAAACTTCCAAAGCCAGCGTACGTCATTCTCCGCATATAATTACCAAAAGCGGGTGCTATAATTATAGCCCTGTATGCTGGTGATCTCCTGGTAAGGAATAATTTGAATACAGCATCGATGTACGGTTCCTCACAACAAGAATAGTACATTACATTCCTTGTTGAATTTGTGCTTGTGATGTCCCATTCACCATTTTTTATCACTAGGCTTAGCTAAAATCATTCAATTGTGATAATATTCGCTTCCCAGACATTTAATTATGAAAACTTACATCAATGGCCGATTCAAAAAGCTTTATATCAATTTCTGTCCCATCATACGTCCATGATCCAAATTTAAGGGTGCACACTTGGGTGTCGAAGGGCCAGTATCTTAAGTTAAGGTCGCAAAGGGCTACCAGTTGCGTTGGTGGGACCCAAATGATCTCTCCGGTTTCCCTTACCACACAATGAGTTCCTCCTAGGTGGTTGACGGCGCTTCCTGTTGCACTGCAAGCATTTTACTCTACATACTATAATTTGTAAAAATTTAAATAGGGAAAGTACTTACCTGTTGTACAGCATAATGTCGGGTTGCCAAATTTCATGGTCTGCGAAATTCACGTCGCTGAGACCTCCGTAATCGCTGGAGTTCCATTTTAATTTTTCATCGATCCATGCCTGGATATGAAGAAAATCAATGTTGAACAAGTATTTGATTATTTTTTTAACAGCCATCCATATGCATATTTTTATATAGATGGAGATCTATATTGGATTTGTTAATTTTCTTTTCGTACTGTCTCGAAGTTAATATTAATTAATAAATCATAACAATATTATTAATCATTTTTACGTTTTTTAAGCGCTCTCTGCTGCTTGATTCGTATCTCACGTCGAAGTAACGGAATGTAAATTGTGAATAATATTGTTTTAACTTATTAGACATCTTAGATTTCTTGCAGATAATTTTAAAATTATAAAGGAAATTACAAGAAAATGAGTAGCCTTATTACATATTGAAGAATCTGAGAAGCAATTACGGATTTATATTCTATAGTTTGGAAATCGTCAATTCGGATATCATTTTGGCGGTTCTAGCTCGCCACAACTTGCTAGCCGCCGTTTGCTCGCCATTGATGCTCGATTACCGATTGCTCGCTGGGAAAGATGCTCGCCAAGCCAGTTGCTCGCCGTCCGTTCGCTCGACAGCCAACTTCCTCGCAATACTACTGTAACTGCACCAGTGCAGAAAAACTAGTTTAAATTTTGTTAGGTACCTTCGTATGTAAAATAATTTAGCACATCTTTTGCTTCATAATTAAAACCTTTCCTTTGATTTTCAGATACCATAGGTATATGGAGAGATCCACTTCTAGTTAATTGTATTAGGAATAAAAATAAATAAATAATATCCAATACGAATTTTTATTAAAGTAAGAGGAAGATTTTGAGTATTACAAACAGCATATGCGAAATACTTACAGATAATATTTTATTTTCAGAATAAATTGCTGTCGAGCATTCGTCCGACGGGAAAGCGGTGTGGCAGGCAAATAGTCGATTAAAAGACCCACGAGGGAACGGGGCGAGCAAACAATGACGAAAAAGTGCGCGGACATCCATTTTAGGCAAATCATACAGAAAATTTTTACTAGATATGGTTTTTAGCATTGAAAATTAATGAAAACGTGATCGATTATGTGAATTAGTTTATTGAGACTTTTTTCCTCTAGGGGCGAAAAGGAAGAAGAGCAAGTTTTAATGTTAAACCGATATAGTTATCTAAAGATTAGAAATAACAGTAATTATAAGTGGGAAGCCCCACGTAATCAGAGATACACTGCCCTAGAGAAAATCAGAAATGATTTTTTGCCAACAAACAAAAAAGTAAACATTTTGATGAAACTATTGTAAGCCATAAAAATATATGCTTTATTAAGGCTACTTGCGTATACAACTCTTTCGGAGGTTAGCAATCTTATGTTGTAAAATGCTTTTGGGTTCTGAAGACTTTTAGACAAAACAAAGCAGTTATTTGTCTGGATTTAAATGAACGTGTTTTATATTTTAGTAGTTTTATTGTAAACTGGGGTGTAGGGATTTTAGTGATTCACAGCCCCGCAGTTTACGTATGTGATAGGTTACTTTTTTCCAAGAAACAGAACAATAATTAAATGCGAAAACAAAGCATTTTTAATCATTTTGTTATAAACAGTAAAATGCTATACCTACAGATAACTTAAGGGAGGTTCCAGAAAGCAGCCCTTTATTTTCAGGATTAGCACAAAACAATGCGACACAAAAAAATCCACAGAAAAGTTAAACAAAATGAGCCACCAAAAAATGTGTGTAAACAAATCTGCAGCTAAAATTCCCAAAAAAAAATGCCTGTTGTATTCTAAGGTCCCGGAAGGGTAACATTAAAAGAACTGTACGCTTCGGCGTCCTGAATACGAATGCTTTATTCAAATAATAGTAACGGCTACATATGGACGTGTCTCTTGTACCCGGTCCATGTACAATATACAACTATCCATATGAAATTATATTTAGTTGTACCGGTAGGCGCTTGGTCATGTGAGTTAATAAAATAAAGCATTTTCTTACATTTTCATGAAAATAAATGGTAATCATAATATATTGATTCTAATGTTCGCAGTTTCACTTGCAAAATTATGAAGGACGCGCCTGCAGGCGTTGATAATTTTGTTCTGTAGGTTGTCCAAATTAGTTGGTTCTGTATTATAAGCTATGCAAATTCGTTATTTAAATAAGAAGTTGTGGTATGTGCATTACATGCGGGTTCACTAGGTTATTATAGGAAACATTTTTTTTTGTCGATTACGAAGAAGAGTATCGTTTGGTAGATTAAAAAATCAATCGAGAGAAATTTTCCTCGTAAAACAAGTCCTATTTAGAGATACATCTACGCCCTACTTCCGCTAGTATTTGGAGTTTCTTTTCTTACAGTGCCGTAGGTACTCGAATCGAGTGTAGGCGACGAGCTTGCACTTGGATATGATGGCTGTCAGAACCTCCAAAAATTTTTAAAAAGGATAAAGTTAGGTTAGCCTCTTGCCCGGTGTGCAAAGAGGGCTCATAGAACCTACTCCATTGTAGGTAGCTAACAGGCCATTGGCCTATACAAAGAAGAAGAAGAAGAAGAAGAAGAAGAAGAAGAAGAAATGTTAAAAGTCTGTCATAATCTGTAGATACTAATTTTTGGTCAAGAATTGTAATTTTATTTTACGATTATGAACTACCTATTTGAAATTATCCTATTCAAATGTTTGTTACAAAGTTACGGTCATTAACATATTGGCATATGAATATGCAACCGCTCGGGCTTGAGAGGGCACATAAAGCAGTCGGTCCTGGTTGTCATAAGAAAATCTTAACAATCGTAAACCATGTAGTGGAACTTCTCTTCTGTTTCATGGATTACATTAGCCTCCTACCCAGCATACGTGCAAAGGGGGCTTACAGAACCTACTGTATTGTAGGTAATTAACAAACCATTGGACTATACAAAGAAGAAGAAGAAAAAAAGGTACAGTAGCAAAATTCCTGTTTTTTAAGTACAAAGTGATTTTTTAAAAAGTCAATTGCAGCAAGCCTAGAAAAAAGGCTATTCCCTCTGCAGTCAGCTGTAATGAGCTTTGAATGACATTTACCTGTATGTCAAACTGTGTGACAGTTCAGGTAGTTAAAAATTTTGGCCCAACAAAATGTGAAAATGAACAAGTATTTAGTTGCAACTGATTTGTAATTTATTAAGGTAAGTAAATTACAGGTTTTTCGTCAAGATTTCTTTCTTTCTGTTACAATTTTCATATTGTCAGATTCTAAAGCTTAATATAGACGGGACAATACCTAGGCTACTGCAATTGACTTTTTAAAAAATCACCTTGTATGAAGTTCCCTTTCAGGATGATGCGCTGTATATAGTTCACATCTTACGCAGGCATTTTTCTGTAATCTGCATTAATCAAAATCCTATCAACATATTCGTCACCTTCATACAATTTTGGCATTTTAAATGAGATGCTAGAGCAAATTTAAACGTCAGTGTCAGATAGGTAATTCCCGTTAAATAGCTGACAGTTGCAACCATATCGAATTTTAAAATTATTTCAGTAGACTAACAATGTATTCCATATAAAACAATTTCGTCAAATCTACAATTTCGCGTTATGAAAAATTTAACAAATTTATATTTTAATAAAATACGCATTATTTGATATCATCAGAAAGAGATAAAATAATACTATAGAGACACAAGTTACAATACAAACACAATCGAAAATTGATATTATTTCTAGTCTGTGGAATACCCTGTATATTTTATAGTTTTACAACTAGTTACGGCTAACTGCTATTCTGAATATAAGCTTTAATGTGGCTGATCAATGAATTAACAGAAATCAAATATCTTTAGTTAAATTAATATCTTTCCACGACTACATAGGTGCATGTTTATTATTATCTTTCCCTTTCCAAAAAATAACTAACTTGAAAATATATACGAGATTCGTACGATAATTGAAATCTAAATATTAAATATTACGTTCATTAAACTGCGTATAAATTGGAACAGTTCTAAATAAGAGTCATAAAATAGTCACGAAGTCTTCGTTTGCTTTAAGCAAATCGCATTTAAAGTGTTTTTCAGATAGGCTTACATATATATTTTTTACAGCTATTCTGATAAAGTTTTCCGTTCTATTTTTAAGCATTTAATTAAATACTGCTTTATGTAACAAACTCTTCGAGATAATCGCAATCGAATATATATACAATGCGGTCGTAAAATGTCCTCCCCTACCTACAAACTTTTGAATGAGTTGATATTTCTTCACAAAATTTTGAGTGCTTTAATGGGAGGCTAAATACTACTTTTTAGTATATATTTAAATTTTATAACTTTCAAAATGGCGGCTAGGCGCCATCTTGAACTATTTTTTAAACGGCAATGGGGGTCGAGTGACACCTCATTTGAAAGGTATTTTAATTCTGCGTCTGATCCTTCAGTTTCACAAAAAAAAATTCATCCAGAAAAAATTACAGATGGTTGAATATAACAAGTTTACGGAAAAAACTAAGAATTAAAACAAAAAAGGTATGCTTTCGAAATGTTCACCATTGAAGAACGAAGAAGAAGATTCTAAAACACAACAAAACTTATTTTATACAACAAAAACTGAATAGTAATACTATTGTAATAAATGTTGAAAGTGTGCTCCTTAACTTCTTGGCAATAGAAAACCCTATTTAATATCTCTTCCCGTGCTTTTTGGAAAGTTTCAACTCTGATATTTGTACAAGCCTCTGTTATTATACGTCATAATTCCAAAAGAGAATCGGGTTCTATTTGAAAAACTTTCGATTTAAGATACTCCCACAAGAAAAACTCCGACGGAGTCAGGTCAGGGGATCGCGGAGGCCATTCTGTTGGACCACGACGACCAATGCATCGTCGAGGATACGTTGCATCGAGATAATTGCGAACTTGTCTGCTAAAATGCAGAGGAGCGCCATCTTGCTGAAATATGATATCCATGTCAAATTCGTTTGGATTATTTTCAGCAATCTCAACTATTAACGGATGGATAAGATTTTCCAGCATATTCAAGTACAATTCCCCAGTAAGGTTTCCGTCGATAAATATTCCTAGTATTCCTAGCATTCCTATCCACACATTCAATTTTTGCTGAAATTGGGTGTGACCTTCCCGGAAAACATGGGGATTTTCATCGCACCAATATCTTACATTTTGTATGGGATGGGTTTCTTGCAATGGTTTGGGTCATGACCTCATAAAATTCAATGGTTCTATTCGGATTATCTTCAATCAACTGGTGTAAAATCTTCATTTTGTATGGATTGAACTTATGCCGTTTAAAAACTTTTTGACAGTAGTCGCCGATACATCACATATCGCAGCTACATGTGAAGTTGATTGCCGATAGTGTACTACCATTTCACCGACCATCTGAACTTGTTTATCTTGTGAAATTACGGGTGGTCCAGGGTTTTTCCTGTTTGGCACACTTAAGTGTTAATAAATTTTTGCACAAGTTCTCTTAAATACGTTCATTAAATATTCTTTCGGTTTCGTGAAAGTTTCAATTGGCTTCAGCAATAACAAAAACTGCTTGTTTATGGTTTCAATTGTTCTTGCAGCGGTATGAGGGCGAGCATTGGCTTGAAGAAAGCAAACAGAACTTTGTCTTCTCTTCCGTTAGTTCTTGACCGCCTGCTTAACGTTATCGCGCAAAACTGTTGAATGATAAAGCACCCTTTGGGAATTCCCAATATTGCGATCAGTTTTCCAGAATTCCAGGTGCTGCCGTCTCTAGCTTTGGTGATGTGGTGTGACACTACTACATACTTGCAGGTTTTGAATAAAATAATGTATCCAGATTTCATGCATGTTCTTATCTCTTATATCGCTGCAATAAAGAAGAAGCAATTTTCAGACAATTCAACTTGTGTTCTCCGGTAAACAAGTGCGGATTCACGTGCCACTCAGTTTACCTGACCTTCAGCTTGTTTTTTAAAATGATGTATCTGTATCTAAAAGATGTCGACTACTCCAAACACCAGACTTTTGGAAAGACATTAAACGCCATATTGTACACGCATCTTGTAAAAATTTTAGTCGAGTTTATGCCTTCATTCGTAAGAAATGTGATTATTATGCACTGTTTCGCGCTACAACGAACAGTACCTTCCGACATCGTAATTTTAACTGTTAATATAACATTATAGCGAATCAACTGCCATGGATACGTCAACAAACGTCACGGTCAACCTTTAATACATTTAATTTTGGGAAATGTCTTCAGATGAGGTTTTACTTTAAACATTTAAATTTGAATACTCCTTGAATACTACTTGAATACAAAGACAAATACCGAAATATAATTTAACGATTTAACAACACAACTAGTGGTAATTTTTTTAAAACCTTTGTTACAAAATAATAATTATTTTAAATAAAGGGATAGTCGAACTTGGTAGGTTATACGATAAATCCTAAATCAGTTTGTAAAATTGTTTCGTAAGACAGGAAGCGTTACCGGAAAGAAGTGTAGTAGGTGGCCATTGAACATTTCTGGAAAAACTGCCGATGCTAGAGAAATAATAAAAAATGTTTCTAAAAGCCTATTAATGATAATTTTATCGATACAAATGCTTTTTTGTAAAGAAATATAATATTATATTACAATACGCAGTTGTAATTGATATTGGTTGCCATTTTAGAAAATCCTATTAGAAGCACCTAAACAACACAGAATTTTAAAATATTTTGATAAGAGTGGCAAACATTTTCAGTTCTCTTCCAGATTATTAGTATTGGCTAAAAATTATTGTTTGTTATTGGTTCCTTTCAATAAACAGAAATAGCTAGGTTCTAAATTAATATTTTTAGGGGAGCGAGAACGTGCATTCTACGCTACGCCATTGATTTTAAATTACTTTAGGTATATCTTACCAGTCTAATCCAAGAGTTAACACTTATCGTAGATTTAAATTCATTGATCTCTACGTGCAAAATCGATAGGCCTATCGATACAGTTGTCGTGTTGTAATGTTGCATGGGTCTTGCGAATTTATCGTAATTTAATAAGAGGTCCTGCTTCAGTTTGTCTGTATGCGTAGCATTCCATATAGGCTTTGGACGTATCTCTACATTGATAAATTGTTTCCTTTAATAAATTAGTACTGTGATTTGTTATTGTATACATATGCAAACAAGCTAGAAGCTATGCTGTTTATTGGTTTACTACAGCATGTGTTGTTAGTTATATAGATATTGTTTTCTTTGTCAGAAATAAAAGCAAACGATATAAGTGAAAAAAATTTTTTCTGCAAGTTTTTAAACTTTTGTTTTATCTATTGAATGTTGTGCCATTCAGTGAACATTTATTTATTTAAAGAATAATATTTTGATGAAGAATTAATTCTCTTTCTTCGTGTACGTCTGTTCCCTTAGGAATAGTGTTAATTATTTTTAATTTTAAAAAATTATATCGATATATGTGTTTGTTTAGTTAGTACAACTAAATGAGAATAATGAATGGAATTGAATGTAATCTCTTCAGAAAGGCTTCTTGATTATCTCTTATTTTAATAGATAAGTCAATGACGTTTTGACAAAAGTAATATAATATAATAACAAATTTGAAACAACAGGTGAAACATCGCTCTAACACTGTTTCCAGATATTTTTTGACGTTGAACAAATAACTAGTATGTTATTGATGGGATTAGCAGAAAAATGTACATTTTGAGCTTCCCCCATCCTATTGGTTTTGAATAATTTTGACCTTGAATGAAATTAGTTTCACAGAACCAATCGGGAAGGGTGATTTTCATTCAATATAGCCGTTTTTTAGATTTTTAAGATTGATTTATGATTATTTTTTAGTTTAAATGAATA
The DNA here is from genome assembly GCA_014611495.1 of Limonius californicus. NCBI lineage: Eukaryota > Metazoa > Arthropoda > Insecta > Coleoptera > Elateridae > Limonius > Limonius californicus. The sequence continues at coordinate 17,515 of JABXWE010005240.1, forward strand.
ATAAATTTTGAACTGCTCTAATACCTCCGATATTTTTTTAAGTTTTAGGTTCAATAAATAAATTAATATAGAACAAAATTTGCTAGAACTAATTGAAGACGAATTTTGAAGAACTTTGATATTTTTCAATCTATCTAACTTTTCTTGTTTGGTTATCCTTGATGCTTTATAAATAATTATAGTTTGATAAGTTTACCAGAAAATGATGAATTATTACCTTACATGTTAGGTAACATATATTGCGAATAAATAAACCAGTAAATAAAAGTAGCTTTGACAGAACTACTTGAAGTGAATAATTCAGTTATGGCGTTTTTCTATTTCTGTTTGATTTCTTCGCCTTAATCAATAATTAATTAGTACTCAAATAGAATTTACAGGAAAAGTTTAATATTAAGTTTTTAAATCGTATAAATAGTTTGATAGATCTAATCGAGACAGTTGAATTTTGATTAGTAAATTTTGATATTTTGATTATCTTAGAAAAATCGTAATTTTGACAGAGAGAACAAAAAAGACGTATTTTTAGCTGGTGTTCCGTTTATTATAAACTCGTATATATAAATAATGAATTTCATAGAACTAATCAATCAAGCATTTTCGTGAATTTACGGAATTTTTCATACATTTAGACTTTTTTATTATATTTGACTATTAATTAATAATTAATCCAGTTTTGACAGAATGAACAGAAGATGCTGCTATTATTTGGTTTATGAATGTCTTAAAAATATTTTTGCATTCTTTCTAGTTCTTTAAATCTGCTTTTTGGCTATCTTAGAGAGATTAATCTTGACCTTCCCATATCATTTAAGGGTTGCTTCTTAATCTTTCAGCTTTCTGTACCAAAACCATTTTTTGTTTATTTAATATCCAATTACAGAAGTAATTGCACAGTTTCAATTACAATGACAAATATGAAGAGGAGTTTAATAATATTTCTTAACAAAAAGAAATAATTTGACAACTCTATAATGTTTGCTTTTAAGTTTACATTAAGGAGGAATTTCGGAGCAACAAAAATACATACGTGTAGTTGTAAATCCTCCATTGCCACTATTAGAATTGCACTCACAAAAAACAAAGCACAACGCAAAAATCACGACGTTTCGAGATCGTTTGGAGGCCATCTCGTTGCAGTTCTCTTCGAGATGTGCTTCTGCAGTGATCAATTTTCAAGTTTATTTGATAAATGCTTCCTGCCAACGGACGTTTTTATCGTTTCCCACCCACTACTCGTACTTGAATCTTGTTAAATTTTTATTCAGACGCTCATGGCACGTTTTATTCGCCACTTAAAATGCTGTTGGCAAACAATTGCATGCAATTGAAGGCTTATTATTATATATTAATGTAAACCAACTCGGCTGTACTGTCGATTGTGAAATGAGGCAGTTAATGAAAAAATATGGAAAATGAGGTTTCTTAATGAGCAACGCGATTTTGACGTAAGGTTATTGACTTTGCTACATAAAATCTGCTCCAGACCTAATGATCCATGTACAGCACAATCGCAACTAGAAGCTACAGTGAACAAAATGCGGATAGTCCAATTATTTCTGTTAACATGTACCTGCACATATACCTATACAACAGAATTCAAATAAAGGCTCTTCAATTATTTAATAGGCTAGTAGTTGTTGTTATGAGGTTTTAAATAAACTTTCTGAGTAAATCATTCGCATTCCGCTTTCCACGCAGAGTGCTCAATTTCTTTTCCACTCACAATGAAATTAATTTTGCGCTAGACACTGGGGCGATCAAAATATAAAAACTCCAAAGGGAGTTGTAACACATATTAATTTATGGTGATTTCCGATTTTGGCGTTAAAACTAAAAAAAAAAGGAATATTGATTTAAGTACTTAGGAATCGTAAACAATCAGTTTAAAAATCCGGGTCGCTTGTTGTATTACTGTTGTTAATTTAGATTACACTTTGAAATCAATCATGTTGTGCGTTGTAAATTACAGGCTTATTCAAGGATTTTGGGCCCTATGCCTATATTTTTTATGGGATCATTTTATTTTTAAGTATGAGCAAAGAGCACTATATTTATACAATATACTGCTCTTTGGTATGAGAATGGTTTCATACTTAAGGTAATTGACATATACAGGGTGTTTAAAAAATACGTTCGGATATTTTACACACTTATAAATCTCGTCAATACAAACAAAAAAGCCGTAATGGGTAATGGGTTCAAAAATCAACCGTTTTCTAGATATGGAGTTATTTTAAAAAAATAAATATTGCTTGT
>JABXWE010005242.1:0-18418 GCA_014611495.1 Limonius californicus
TGAAAAAGAAAAGCCTTGGCCATGGCCCTTATCTTGCAGGTTGACCAAACAGCTCGGAGGGCATGCAAAAGCTTGTAAGTCGCTGAGATAAGTGCCGGAACATAATGCAAAGTTTAGGTGCGCGACAATTGGGCGATTCACAATGGGCGATGCTCAGTTGGGCAACAGCCAATTGAGCGATCATCATATGTGCGACTTAAAATTTAATTTAGAAAATATCAATAATAAATTAAGAATAATAATAATTTAAAACAAACGCCTAACCAAACCTAACACCTAACTTAACTTTTCTTTCATTCATTCAGAGTACCGCCCTCCCCCGCCCTCCGGAATCGCTTTGGTATTAATTCAGGGTGGTGAGGACGTCATTTACACACTACCCATTCATGCAACATGCACCCTAAACTTAACTAAGTGAAATGCAGTCGCCTCAACCGGGAATCGAACACGCGACCAATCGGCCGCATTTCACCACGAGTGGCAGCGCGTATTCGCACTGCTGTAGCGGGGTCCCTAACCTAACTTAACCTAATCTAGGGTAACGTAACCTACCCTCGCTATCTTAAATGATCCTACAAATTATAATATAATTATGATGTAAACGAAAATATTTATTAACTAGCTGATTACAATATAACTTCGATTCAATTTTGTAATTCTACACAATACAAATAAACTTAATTATAAGCGAGATTTTACAGATTTCAGTGAAAAACGATAGATAGGCAAAATTCTTAGTTAGAGTGTACAATAAGGAATAATGGCTGCAGTGCTTAGAAATGCTTGGAAAACCGCGTCCTAGACCTCGCTCTTTCAAATACAATACAACAATTGTATAATGAATAACTATTATTTTAGATTTCAACATTCGCAATGCCTTTTGACTTTCATTCTTTCCGTGTAGTATTTATTCAACATTATTACAGTGGAGGCTCACCAAGTGAAGTAGGTAAAGTGCCTTTTCACCTTAAATTTTCATTCAATTGCGCATATTTATTTAAATTACATAACAAATTATTTATCGGCATTGCACCCATTAGGAGTCGTTTATTTATGGCATACCTACCCGTAGATACAATAAGCTTAGTGAAAACAAACATATTACATTTTTTCTGCCCCCCTGTATTTAAAATTTAAAATTTAAATGTGCGTGAACGCAGGAATCATAAAAAATCTTACCTACAACACCAGTAGTGGTAGTAGTGAAAAGTCGGCCTCAAACGTATTTTAACTCTGCACTTATACCTCCGTTGCCATGGTAACGCCTACGTCACTATCTACATTTGGTTCACTGTGGATCGCGCAAGTGAAGAGTTCACTCGCAATGAGCCGCGGAACTGCGTGTTCGGGTTTGACCGTCAGTTTTTAAACGATTTCAACAATTTTGAATTCACATTTTTAGCTGTAGTATTTAATGATATTTTCTCTCTCACTAACATATTATTTGATGTTGAAAAGAAATCATTGGATTTTAATTTTTGTGTTACAAAAATAAATAAAACCATTAAGTTATTAAAGAGGAAATGGAGTGACAATTTCTGTGATACACTCTCCGAAAAGACTAAGGAAATAGAAATAACGCAAATCGATATTTCTAAGCGCCCTAAGCGGGAATACACTAGCCTTACAAATAATGACAGAAGAAAATATAGAATTTTGTTTTATGAAGTACTGGATCACATTGTAATGGAAACGGAAGTAGGGCTTCAAGACTGCGATAAGTTACAATTCATATCTTTGGTCATGGCTGATGTTACAAAATCGGGAATTCGAACAAAATGATTCGTCTTTTCTGTCTAAAGCATTTGAAAGTGTAGGTCAATGTTACGGCAAAATATTTACAAAAAGTCAGCGTCTTAAAAACGAATTAAATCTTCTTTATGCCGATGAAAGTTACCGGAATCTACAGACCCAAGAATTACTAGAAAATCTCAATAAGAACAAAGAAATTTTTACCGAAGCCTACAAATTGTTTTGCCTCATATTAACTATTCCGGCGACAAGTGCGTCATTGGAAAGACGTTTTTCTTACCTTAAACGAATAAAACGTACTTAAGAAATGCAGTATCGCAGGATAGGCTTTCTTCTTTGGCATATATTTCAATTCAAAAAGAACTCTCATTAGAATTAATAAAAAATCAAACATTTTACGAAGACATAATAAATAATTTTGCTGCATTAAATGACAGAAGGGTAGACTTGGTCTACAAAAACTAGGTAAGTTGACATTGAATTATATTTTTTCTATTTGTTATTATTTTTTACCCGCGAACCGCCACTGCATTATTCATATGCGTTTTTCAGAAAATAAGAATATCTCAGGATTCTCCGGAGAAAGCATAAATTCTTAATTTGGCTCTGTAATTACCAAATATTTTTCCCATTATATCTTTAATAAAAATATACGTATATGGACTCCAAGAAAAAGATATTATTCACTCTTTATCTTCGCGATAGCAACGTTGATAAGAATTCATTTAGTATTTTGAGGTATTGCTAATACCTTAAACTGCAATAATTTTGTTGTTACCTGAAGTTTTTGCGATGGCACAGGATAACAAGTAAGTAAAAAAGCATTATTAATTAGCCAATTTCAAATGTTTTACTTAGTGCAAGACAACGCTAAATATATTAATCGTGTATTTAATAGTATTTTCTGTATTACGGTTTAGTAAACGTCATTAATTTTGAATTAGTTGCTATAGTGTCACAGTGGCAGTCTTTGGACTGAGTAATACAGCACATTATTATTAAAATCCAAGTAAATTTACGGAGTAAAGTGACAACAAACTTATTCTGTTTATTTTTGGATTTAATAACGACGAGCCATAGTCAGCCTAGACGTATTTGTAATGCAACCCATTACACATTTTCATATATCATTCGAATACTAATTTTAAATTTAAGTGTTAAAAATCTAAGATAGTTTGTTTTAACATATAAGTTGACGGAAGAGAATTTCAATTTACCTATAAAATATAATAAACCAATAACAGCATATTTAAGTGGCATACCATTCTGCAGAAATTAAAATTAAATATGTGTTCTTATACTTTCTAAACATTATACATTTACAAATTAGGAAACAATATATTAATCTTAAATGCACTTAGAACTTGTTACAAGCTTATCAATTGTCAAGTTCATCTAAAGTAGAATTGCCTAAATTATAAATGAAACTATTATAACTATAATATTGGTATGATGTAAGTTTGATTGAGACTAAAATTTTTAAGGCTGATTATCAATTTTGCATTATCCCGTATGAATTATATTTATTTAAAATAATTTACCGCCTATTTTCTAGAAAAGTACATTTTTACATGCCATTTTATTGGTGAATACCTACATTTAAATTTTTTTATGATTAAAAAAACACTTACATAATTTATATGTTATATATTTAATAATCTCTTACACAAAAATTGCGGTAATTTTTTGAAAATACAAAATTATAATCAGTGCAAGCCTATTTTGCATTATTGACATTCCACATACTTAAAAATTGATTTTTCATGCTAATTAATTTTGAGGTAAATATGTTTTTTATCTGTACTTGCTCCAAAGGATTTCAAAAGAAGTGATTCAAACGATAACCATAAGTAAAAATTATCTAAGGGGAAATACCTTACATTACTTTACAACACTGTGTTTGTAGATAAGCATTATTGCGCTCAGCCGTAGATCAGTATCTTATTGACCTTTATTTTTAGGTAGAAATGAATTATGAAATTTACGAGTGCTGTAAATAGGTTTTTATTACATATTATTGTTGTTGAATAAAGTCCGTGAAGTTGCGAAACAACATTGGCTGCAAATTCTGAACTAGATTAAACATTTTGCCTCTAAATCGTGCCCATTTGCGCTCTAAAAATAAATGTATTTCAAATCGTTTCCGAGTTATTATGAAAAACTAAATGTTTCGCCAACTGCATGCTGACGAAACAATTTAAAAAATTATATAATAATATAATAAATATTAATTCTTTTCGTTAGTGGACGCTTTGCGCCCAATTTGCCCCTATTTGAGCCACCAACACCAAATTTTCATCCATTTCCGAGATAGTATGAAAAACTAAATGTTTCGCCAACTTCATGCTGACGAAACAATTTCTAAATATTAATTTTTTTCGTTGTGGACGCTTTGCGTCCAATTTCCCCCTATTTACGCCATCAAAATCAAATTTTCATCCGCTTCCGAGAGAGTATGCAAAACTGAATGTTTCGCTAACTTCATGCTGACGAAACAATTTCTAAATATTAATTCTTTTCGTTTGTGGACGCTTTGCGCCCAATTTGTCCCTATTTGCGCCACCAAAACCACATTTTCATTCGTTTCCGGGATAGTATGAAAAGCTAAATGTTTCACCAACTTCATGCTGACGAAACAAATTCTAAATACTAATTCTTTTTGTTTTTGGACGCTTCGCGCTCAATTTGCCCCTATTTGCGCCACCAAAACCAAATTTTCATCCGTTTCCGAGATAGTATGAAAGACTAAATGTTTCGCCAACTTCATGCTGACGAAACAATTTCTAAATATTAATTCTTTTCGTTAGTGGACGCTTTGCGCCCAATTTGCCCCTATTTGCGCCACCACAACCAAATTTTAATTCGTTTCCGAGATCGTATGAAAAACTAAATGTTTCGCCAACTTCATGCTGACGAAACAATTTCTAAATATTAATTATTTTCGGTTGTGGACGCTTTGCGCCCAATTTGCCCCTATTTGCGCCACCAAAACCACATTTTCATTCGTTTCCGGGATAGTATGAAAAGCTAAATGTTTCACCAACTTCATGCTGACGAAACAAATTCTAAATACTAATTCTTTTTGTTTTTGGACGCTTCGCGCTCAATTTGCCCCTATTTGCGCCACCAAAACCAAATTTTCATCCGTTTCCGAGATAGTATGAAAGACTAAATGTTTCGCCAACTTCATGCTGACGAAACAATTTCTAAATATTAATTCTTTTCGTTAGTGGACGCTTTGCGCCCAATTTGCCCCTATTTGCGCCACCACAACCAAATTTTAATTCGTTTCCGAGATCGTATGAAAAACTAAATGTTTCGCCAACTTCATGCTGACGAAACAATTTCTAAATATTAATTATTTTCGGTTGTGGACGCTTTGCGCCCAATTTGCCCCTATTTGCGCCACCAAAACCACATTTTCATTCGTTTCCGGGATAGTATGAAAAGCTAAATGTTTCGCCAACTTCATGCTGAAGAAACAATTTCTAAATATTAATTCTTTTCGTTTGTGGACACTTTGCGCCCAATTTGCCCCTATTTGCGCCACCAAAACCAAATTTTCATCCGGTTCCGAGATAGTATGAAAGACTAAATGTTTCGCCAACTTCATGTTGACGAAACAATTTCTAAATATTAATTCATTTCGTTTGTGGACGCTTTGCGCCCAATTTGCCCTTATTTGCGCCACCAAAACCAAATTTTCATTCGTTTCCGAGATAGTATGCAAAACTGAATGTTTCGCCAACTTCATGCTGAGGAAACAATTTCTAAATATTAATTCTTTTCGGTTGTGGACGCTTTGCGCTCAATTTGCCCCTATTTGCGCCACCAAAACCAAATTTTAATTCGTTTCCGAGATCGTATGAAAAACTAAATGTTTCGCCAACTTCATGCTGACGAAACAATTTCTAAATATTAATTGTTTTCGTTTGTGGACGCTTTGCGCCCAATTTGCCCTTATTTGCGCCACCAAAACCAAATGTTCATTCGTTTCCGAGATAGTATGAAAAACTAAATGTTTCGCCAACTTCATGCTGGCGCAATGATTTCTAAATATTAAATTTTTTTGTTAACATTTTGCGCTCGATTTGCGCCTATTTGGGCCATCAAAATCAATTTCAAATTTTCATTCGATTTATAATGAAAAAACTACATATTTTTCCAACTTCACGCTGGCGAAACAATTACGGATTTTTGAAATATTTTGCGTCTATTAGCGTCCGTTTGCGGCGTTAAAACCAAGTACAAATTTTAATTTGTAACCGATTCAATAAAAAAAAAAGATAAATAGTGTAGCAAACGTGAAGTTGGCAAAACAATTCCGGATTTTAGAATTTTTTTGTAAATGTTTTGCACCCAATTTGCGCCCATTTGCGCTGTTAAACCAAGTTGAAAAATTAATTCGTTAACGAATTATTTAAAACAAGTTGGGATAGCTATATTCGCAAGCATGGTTTTACATTTACATTGAATAGAAATACAGTCCAGTATTTAAATACAAAAATCTAATATCTTAATTCAATTATTGCTAAAGTTATTGGTATAGTATAATTGGATGGTCCAGAAAAGGATCATCTGTTCAGAAGGATTTTATTGTATGGTACGGTAACACTGTGAAGAAGAGAAGGTGTTCGTAGATCCTTGGTGTTGATTGTTGATTTGAAAGAGCAAGATCTAAGACGCGGTTTTCCAAGCATCTCTAAGCACTGCAGCCATCATTGGCTTATTGTACACCCTTGTAGGTCCTTGACTTCCAACAGATGGTTTATACAACGAAAAATCCAAAATTATTTCGCCAACTCCACGCTCGACAGCAATTATCCTAATTTTTTTAATAACTCAATTTAACACTTGAACTAAGTTTTAACGCCGCAAATAAGCGCACATAGGGCACAAAACACGAAAAACAATTAAAAACACGAATTTGTTTCGCCAACTTCACGCTTGCGATACTAATTATTCTATTTTTTTTTTGATAACTTTGTTATAAATTAAATTTTGAAATTGGTTGTACGGCGCAAATAGAGCGCAAATCACAACAAAAATTTAAAAATCCGAAATTGTTCCGCCAACTTCACACTTGCGACACTAATTATCCTAATTTTTTTAATAACTCTGTTACAAATTAAAGTTTGAACTTGATTTTAACGGTGCAAATGGGCGAAAATAGGGCGCAAAATATTTACAGATACAAAAGTTCAGAATTCCGCAACTGTTTCGCCAACGTGAAGTCGGTGAAACATTTAGTTGCTTCATTCTAACTTGATAACAAATGAAAATTAGAATTTGGTTTTGATGGCGCAAATTACGCAAATTAGACACAAAACGTCTACAAACGAAAAAATTTAATATTTAAAAATTATTTCGCCAGCGTGAATTTGGCGAAATATTTAGTTGATTCATAATAACTCGGTTCTGATTTAAAATCCGAGTTTTACTTTTAGGGCGCAAATGGGTAAAAATTTGATGCAAATTTATTACATATATTTCAGGATTGTTGTTTTTACCACACATTGCTAGAAACGTATCAACGCCTGCTCGAATATTGGCACTTTCAATTGAATACATTTTGGTAAATATCTCCGTTATTTATCAACCGATTTTTAAAAACTTTTTTTTGTATTCAGCATAAAGAAAGCTATCAGATGAGGTATCATAAGGGGTACTTTGCTATTTGAAATTTTAAGGTTGGAGTTGCTAGGACTTAGGGATTGAGGGGTGGGGGGTTGAAAATTACATCTCTAAATGACAATTTAAGAATAAAAATCCACGTGTCCGAGCATTTTTATGAAATATTTTTCTCAATGATTTTATAGAATTTATCCGTTACTTTTGGGAAGCACTGTATATCGATGTTTTACCTATCTGACACTTTCCAGAGCTAGGCCATTTGTGTCTCTTCTTTTGCCCTTTATTGCGCCCAGAGTTGAGCATAGGCCTCCCTTTTCTTTCTCCAGTTGTCCCTGTTATGAACTATGCTTGTCCATATCCATTCGACAGCTCTCTTTATGTCGTCATACCATCTTGTAATTGGTCTTCCTTCTCTTCTTTTTCCATCCCATGGCCTCTGTTGTATAATTTTTGCGTTCCATCTACAGCCCTGTAGCCTCTTGCTACCTGTCCTGCGAAGTCCCACTTCAGCTGGGTAACTCTCTCGATTACGTCAGTGATTTTTGTTTCCTATCTGATCCATTCATTTCTTTTTCTGTGTCTTATTAAAATGGTTATCATTATCCTTTCCATCGCTCTTTAGGTAACTTGTAATTTGTGTATTATTTGTTTAGTAATTGGAACAACACTGGAAGTACGCATTTTCGAAGATCTTGGATTTAAATTTTAATATGTTGGAGAATCCTTTCGTTCTTGTATTTTCGTCAATTTCCTGATTAACACGATATCATCGGCAAATCGAAAGTGGTTAAGTCTTTCACCACTGATATTGACTCCCATATTGATCCAGTCTAGTTTTTTGAAGATTCCTTCTAATGCTCAATTGAACAGTTTGGGCGATATCGTGTAGCCCTGTCTAATACACACATGATCAAAATTATTGCATATCGCATTTGCAGGCAATGAACCATGTTTTTCCATTAATTTATCCCATAAATGAATAGGTTGGGTATTTAAAAATTTATTACAACAAGATATCCAAAATATAAAACAAAAGACACGAATGTTTACTAAGCAACTAAAATTGACAAGCAATCAACTTAGTAAATAAGTTAATTTTGTGATTTTTTGCGCTGCATAATTAACATAATGGTACGAAACACGATTACATACTTCAACAGAGTGAGAATAGTGACCCTCTTGCAGAATGGGCTGACACAAAGAGAAGTTGCAGAAACTGTAGAAGTATCACAGAGTGATGTCTCCAGAATTTTTAGAAAATTCAGGGAGACTGATGACGTTAAAGATAGGCCAGGAAAGGGTAGAAAGAAAGTCACTACGCCTAGACAAGACCGCCAATTAACTCTAATAGCTCGAAGAAATTGCACATTGTCATGTAGTGCTCTGCAACGAGAATTCCGAAGAATGGAAGGAATAAATATTTCCAGGCACACAATCCACAGGCATCTGAAATCCAACAATTTGCTTCTTCGTAGGCCTCTCTATGTGCCTAGATTGACTCGTCAACACAGAACCACTCGTTTGCGTTGGGCCCAAGAAATGACAGCAAGGGCACCAAATTGGAATATGGTAATGTTTTCTGATGAAACCAGAATTGGCTTGCTAAGTGATTCAAAACGTATACGAGTTTGGAGAGGTCCAGGAAGGGAAGCACGCTTGTCCACAGCCCAGTCTCGTCTTCCATTCCAAGGTGGTAGCGTAATGTTTTGGGCCGGTATAATGCGCGGTGCTCGTACGCCACTGGTGGTCATTGAAGGGACAATGTCAGGAAACCTTTACATTAGAGAGATTCTTGCTCCTGTTGTACGTCCATTTCTAGGTAGAGTGGGCGAAGATTTCGTATTTATGGATGACAATGCGACGCCCCGCAATACCTTCAAGAACAGGGTATCACAAGGTTGTGGTGGGCAGCAAATTCTCCCGAATTGAACCCTATTGAACATGCTTGGGACATGTTAAAAGCCCGTATTAGAAATCGAAATAATCCTCCTTTAACTTTAAGAGAATTGAAAATTGCTGCTCGGGATGAGTGGGACGCTATTCCTCAAAGAAACATTGAAAGTATGGAAAATCGCATAAATGCGTGTCTTCGTGTCCGAGGAGGAAATACCGACTACTAATGTATTAAAATTAGCGTTTATTGTTGTGTTCCTGTTTTTAGTTGAATTTTGTATTAGTCTTTGGAATAAAAACTCTTTAAAAAACCCAATCTATTTAACAGAGATGAGCCGTTTTCGATTAATCTAGTCGATACTAATAAAGTCGATTCCGATTACAATACACAATCTCATTAAAAAGTTTAATTCGTGGCAATTCACAGATATGCAATAATTTTGATCATGTGTGTACCTCTTCTTACTGCTATTTCTTTGGTGTCCTCGTGCATTTTGATTATTGATTGGGCTTCTTTGTAAATGATTTTAATGAGGTTTTTGTATCTGAAATCGATTCGTAAATTATCCAGTTCGACCATAATTGCCCAGTGTTCAATGAAATCGAAGGCCTTTTTATATGGAGCGGAAGGTTGTATTTCACTGTTTTCTTAATTAATATTTTCATTGTTAATAAGTAGTCACACGTACTGAATCCCTTGCGGAAGGCAGCTTGTTCAACAGGTTGGTAGTCGTCGAGTTTCTGAGTTATTCGGTTGGTAATGACTCTCGTCAGGAGTTTATATAGTTGCGATAGTAGGCTTATAGGTCTGTCATTCTGTAAAAGTTTTCGATCTCCTTTTTTAAATATTAATCTCCAGTTAAATTCCATTGGTCAGGTATCTTTCCTTGCTCCAAGCATCTACTGCGCAGATCGTTTAACCATGACAAAACTATCTCCTGTGCTTCTTTGACCATTCCAATCAGTATATTGTCTTCCACGGGTTCTTTATTTTGTTTCTTGTATTTTAGGGCAAGTGTAATATCTGCTGTGGCTATTTCCGGAATATCCTCTCAACCTATATTCATAATCTTGACTTCTGCGAGATTTTGGGGTTGTGCTATTTTTGAGGAATATGTCTTTGTAATATTTTTCAGGTATTTTTACTATTTCTGCTCTGTTTATTATTTCCATTCTATTTTCGTCCTTCATTGCTATGTTCTCGTATTTTCCTTCCTTTCTTCTCAAGCATTTGAAATTTTAATTTTTCTCTATTACTTCTACTGCCATTGTCTCGTAGGTTTTCTCTAAATCTTTCCTTGTTTTTTTCCTTGCTTCTCTCTTGACTTCTCTATATTCCTCTGTTGCGTACAGGCCAGCCTTATATAGTTTTCTTCTATCTTCTACGTTTTTAACCGTTTCGTCCGATAGTTTGTTCTTCTTGGTAGGTTTACTCTCTTTGTTGAGTGTATTTGTTAGAGTTTTTGCCAACTTATTTAATTCACGTGGGATATTGCCATTTTGGTTTAAGGCCATATACAGTTTTTCTTTATTGTCTCTCTATTATCTTACATACTCCTAATATCTTTATTCCTAACTTGTTCATCTCTTTTATCGTGTTGTGGTTTTTGCATGCTGCATATAAGCTTCGAATATTCCATGGTGCAATGTTCAATGTATTTTTTGTTATGTCATGCCCGGAGATTTTTGTAACCTTGTCCCATGCAAGGGACGTCGGAACTCGTGGCCGTTATTGGATTCACTTTCCATAATGATGATAATATAATAAAGGTATTTTTAGAAGAGTAGAACGGTAGTTTCCTTCTGCTTTCCTTTCCGCAAAGCTGAACCCTTGTAGTTTAACTTAAATTGCGCCCACAGTTATCGGTCATCAGTCTTTAAGGAAGTTGTTCTTTAGTACCCTTGATGCAATACTGATACCACTGCCCAGTATCAGGGAACAAGTAATGCAACCGTTGCAAATTCCTTCCTTGGTACTAGTTTTGGTCCGCCCGTGTGTTTTATTTCTCCGGTACCCGCCATATCTGACGGACGTTCCTCTATCCGCCACCTGGGAAGGCGCCCGATGGAAGATCTAGCAATTCCTCATGGGGCATGTACTAATAAATGTCTTCAATAAGCGAATTTTATTTAATTTGGATTTTCGCTTGGTTTTGCTTCCAGCTTGCGAAAAATTTAACAGCAGACCACCTTCGGTGTGGATATTTTCGACCCTACAGTCTTGTAGCTGCCGGAACATCTCTCCGATATTCGATTAAGAGGATGTCGGTTTTTTTCTAGATTCAAATATATACTATTGAAACTTTATTTGAGTTGGGTTGATTCGTAATAATAACGTATTTTGTGATATGTATTTTGGGCTGCCTATTTTTCGAATGGTATACTCGTACTCTCCCATGAATCACCCTGTCTATGGGAATTATAGATATTGGCACAGAACAGCTTAAAACCCTTACTTTATCTTTTTTTTATTTTTTACTACAAAAATTAGTTCACTAAGGGGCTAACATTCTGTACGTATAATTATTGAAGTGCAATTATATTTATAACTTCCACAGGCTGATTAATCGTGTTTATTGTTAGATATATTAATCACAAAAATACTTCTTAGTAATTAGATCAGAGTTTAATAAGATATAATTAAATAATTATATAAATTTTACCAGTGGTATTTTTTGAACTATCGTTAATCTTTATTTTCTAAATTATGACAAACTACTTATTGAAATTTTTTGTTAAATACTGGTTTTACAGCGTAATACTCACAATTTGATCTCTGGTAAACTTACAGGCAGAAGAGATCTTTTCTTTACCGCCTTAGCTGGAGCAATAATGGAAAACAGCTGAATAACGACATTGCAGATATACTTGATTCAGGCCAAAAATGTATCGACAGTTGGAATGAAAACGGTAACAACGACATGGAAGCAAGAAAACTGCTTCAACGTTTTCAAACTGTAGAACGTACCATCCTAAATATGCAAGAAATTATCATGAACGTGCTAAGACCTTCTTCATTAACACACAAAATATTTGAAGATAATATTGAGTTTAAAAATAAACCCTCTGACTGCAAATGTGATATTAAAATTTCCAAATTACATGAACGAATTGGAACAGAAAATGAGAAGTATCAGTTGCTCTTGAAAGATATAGCAATAACAACCAAAGAAAAAGAGGTTCTGATTAAAACGAACGAGGAGTGGGAAGACATATTTTGCAGTAGGCAAGAAGCTTTGAAAATACAGAACCAAATTTTAAGGGAAAATTTAGAGCAACAGTTAGCTAATGTTGAGAAGGAACTGAACGAGTTAAGATTTCAAATTCGAACACAAACGACCAGTCTAAAATGCGGACTTGCTACCGTTCATAGTAAAAATTACGAATTACGTCAGCGGCTTTTGCAGATTCCAATTTTAGAACGAAACTTCGATCAGCAACGCCAGAAGTTTATTTTGGAACTGCGATCATGTACAGCAATGATTAACAATCTTAAAAAAACTTTAAACGACGAGAAACAAAACTTGCGCAACGTTATGGAAGAAAATCGAAATTTGAAGAAGAAACTTCCAAAAAAAGGCGATTTTCAACTGAATGAAGAAGAATACCAAAAAAATATTAACACTTTGGAAGAAGCAGTTGCATATTTTTTAAGACAAAATACCGAACTGCGCAGAGAAAAGTACGATCTACAACTAAAATTAAATGCAAATTGCACTAAGAACGTTTCATGTGAAGAAGAATCTACAAATGACAATAAACATATGCAGCTAAGTATGGAGTTACAAGAAACCCACAATAAAAATAATATTAACAGTTTCGATGAACCACGGATTTATGACAGTAAAGATATGGTTCTTGAAAAAGACAACGCAAGCAAGAGACTAACAAATGATATACAAGCTATAGCAGATTGTAACAGTGATGATGATGTTGGTAAAGATAATTTAAGTGCCAAATATCTAACAATCGTTGAAAATAAAGAAATGCATGAGAATGGAAGTATTGTGACAAAAACAAATTCTGAAAATTCAATTACTGATGACGTTGGCAGAAAACGTACTAACGTTTTATTTTTGAACTACGAGACAAATGTAATTGGGGATAAAGAAGAGGCAGATTGAAAGCATTTCAGTTGCATCAAGAGCAATTAATTGGAATTTTAGCAATGTTATTACTAATTATATATGATAGGTATTTATTTTATCTTATTTAAATATTATCGCTTATTACATTTATTTTAGAAATAATACAGAAAGTAGAAGCATTTATATAAAATTCATTTTAAAATAAACGATTATATCTATGACAGTAATAGATTTTTCTTCAGAAAGACAAAGAAAATAGATAGTTACTTAATTTCAGCACTTGAAACATACCCGATTATCTTCACTGAAAATGTTTTTAAAATATGATACAACACAGAGGAGGGGAGGGGAAACGGGGAAGAAGGAAACAGCGGGAGAGGAAGAAAAAGGGGAAATGGGAAAGGGAACAGGGAATAGGAAGGGGAAGGAAGAACACGCATTTAAACTACTCAAAAATGAGTAGGGATATTGCAGTGTAAGATACACACCAATTGCATTTCTAATAAAAACTACCAAAACTACAAAATGTAACGTCTTTTTAGTAATTAACATGAAAATTACAACAAGGGCACGTTTAAAGAAGAAACTTAACAATATTATAATGAAAATCGTTATTGTCTCCTTTCACTTAACTCAAATTTATTAAATTTTAATACCGCGTGGCACCCCCTCTGGCAGTAATAACTGCTCTCCACCTTACTGGTATACTCTCAACGCAATTATCAATATGTTCTTGTGGAATTTGATGCCACAGTACCGGCAATAATCCCTCAGCTGTTGCACAGTAGTAGGCCTTGGATTATGATGATCCAGCAAAAGCTCCCATGCATGATCGATGGGGTTGAGGTCTGGAAATAGCGTAATAAAAGCAAGATGGTTTATTTCCTCAACTCGAAGCGTCCTAAAACAACCCGATCACGATGCGGCCTTGCGTTGTCGTCAAGAAAAACAAAATATTCCCGCCCAACAGCGTTGCGACGGTTCAGAACATGGTCCATAATGATCTCTTGGGCATGACGTTGACCCGTGAGTGTACCATTGAAGATATGGAGGTCAATACGTGTTATGTTCTTTTAAAATTTGTGCCACTCTGTCTGAATTAATTTCGTACTTTAATTGCCGCTTCATAGGAACTAAAAACTTGATTTTTACTGTAGTTTTATGTTGGTTACAGCTTTCGCTATTAATTTGTTTTTAAAGATTGAGTTATGTTGACAGTTCCCTTTGTAAGTTGAAATTGCTGAATGATGCTCTGATCTACGCTTGGACCTAAACGCTTTCTGCGAATTCGCGTGCCTAAATTGTTCTGGAATATTTCATGATATTTCGTAATATGTTGTAAGATTTTTGGGGGAGATGCAGATTCACTTCGCGTTAGCTCCTTAGATAGCCTTACATATTCGCCAGGCTCCGGTTTCCGAAATTCCATTAATCGGGGAGGGGCCGTAAATAAATTGAGTGCTGCAAGGGGCGGCTTGGGGTTTTCGGGGGGTATCCCTTGTGTTATTTTCGTTTCACTGTTTTACCATGGGGCGAAAACAGCACATCGACAAATGTCGGATTCATAGAAGTACGCTAGGAGTTTAAACCAAAAAAAAAGGCAATTCATTGCGAATTTGCCGATCGCCTTTGGCGGATTAGTATCGAGCCCATTCGCTGTTCCTGTACCTGTGCCGTTGCTGCGACGAACTACGAGGGTTGTGCAGTAAATATCTCTTCTCGCAATTTTCCCGAAGAACGTCTATCTTTTTGCCTAAGCGATTCCGGCGTAAGCGATTTCCGTGAACTCCCCCTACTCCTCTGAGCTAAGCTGCAGGCCTTTTTCCACCTATTCGGTTGCGGGTTGACGGAAAAGCTCGTTTGGCCCGTAACATACACCACCCTAAAGAAATTCCAGCCCATACTATAAGACCACCACCACTACAGGCAACGACTGATTGGGTGTAATGACGTAAGGTACGATGTCCGGCACTACGATATACTCTTTGACGCCGGCTATCATTGCCCACGGTGTCGCTTCTTGAAGCCTACGACTTGACCATTTCACCCGTTGTCTTCGTTGAGGCACAGTTCTTGCAGCACATCTCAGGGGACGGTAAGAGGTAAGTCCTACCTCAAACAATCGGTTTTTCACAGTTTGGTCAAAGACTCGATTTCTTATGGCATTCTGTAGCAGTTACTGTAGATGCGATGCATTCTTGCATTCATTACCAGAAGTCGATCCTCACGAGGTGTGATGCGAAAAGATCCACTTCCAGGCCGTCTTACAGTCGTACCTGTTTCTCTACGTCGCAAAAGGGCACGTGACGTATTACTAACATATCAGCAATGTCGACCTGGCGATCTCCTCATTGGTACATAGCAACGGCTAAATTTCGTTGTTTTATTGTTAAATGGTTTCTCAGTATTGTTGTTTATTGTAAAGAACACAAATGTAACATACAGATAAAAAAATAAACAAAAACGTTCTTAAGAAGACACGAAAGATTATTCAATCAAACACACAAACTCGACTTGACACTAATACTGTTAAACAATTGCAACTGGATTCGTTTGTTTTTTTCTTTGTTTTTTAACATAAAACATTGCCGCTTGCTCTAATTATTAGTAATAGATGACCATTAGCCGCCAAATACAAACATACGTATATGCTTTATATTACAATATCTCTATTCATTTTTGAGTAGTTTAGATTGAAATAGGAAAGTGGTTGAAGGCGAACGAGGCAATGGAAGCAAGGGGGTAATAAAGGGGAGAAAAGATGCGAACAATAGAAAATGGGGGAAGGGAAGAAAAAATGGGATAAGATCAAAGAAGATATGAGCGAATGGGAAAGAAAAGATTTGGAGAAAAGAAAGGGCGACAGTATAAAAAGCGGATTGAAGGGAGGAAGGGGATCGCAATTGTAATTTATAAAGACGAGCGCCGATAGGTACAAAGGATGCAAAAGCTTATCTACTCTTTAAGGAGAGCAGACGACCTTGGGGTGTGGGTGGTCCTACTGCACAACCACCGACGAATTGCTAGCACGACCTCTATGGGCCGCGCTACACTCGGCGCTTCTAAAGTAACCGTATTAACAAATGAAAGGCGCAAATGATAGTAATTACCAAGAAAAGCGCATGTTTGTAGTATTGACATTAAAAATTTACCACCGGTGTGTGAATCAAGATATCGCCGTCGGGTTTACTTACTTTCAAATCCAGCGGGATATTCGCTGTTAGTAACTAATGAGTGGAATTTGTCGCCTTTTGATTTCCAATACAGTTTCCTGCAGGGAACCTTGGAAGGGCACGAGATAGAACAAAAATTCCAAATTAAACATGCATCTCTTCGGTAAAAACAGACAAATCGTGTGATACCTTGAATATGTCATATTTCCTTGATTCAGTAAAAATGTACTCCATGAACTTTTCAGGAAAAATATTTTAATTAATCTATCGGATTCAACTGTTCTTCCTCGATTCTTTCTGCAATGATGGGTTCGGACGTTTTGTGAATTCTCATTTTTCCCTCCCAACATCTGGAGATTTTTTCGTCCCAAATCCGTTGCTGTTGCCTATATGCCTATATGCCGTTGCCGTATGCTGATTTTTATCACGACCTCGGTTTTTACGAAGCTTAACAATATTGACTTCGGACCTTAATTCGCATGCGATATGTGCCTCTTGGTCATTAAAAGATGAAACATCAACAGCTTAGTTTATAGGAAGTTATTACTCTCATCATCTTCGATATAAATAATTGATTTTTCACCACCAGATTTAACAGCCGTTATTTCCATTGGTTGTAACTTGAACCAGTGGGGAAGTATTGACCAAAATACTTGTTAGGTATACACAAATGTCGGGTTAATGGCCAAGGGGCAAAAAAGAATAGAAACTATTCGATTTTTAATCAAGCTTTCGAAATAATTTATTTCTTCATCAGGATTCTGGAATTCCAAGAACCAATGTTAACAATTTATAAAAGTTAGGTTAGGTCTTACTTACAAATCAAAGTTCTAACATTGGAATAACGCCAAAGCGCGTACTCGAGGTCTAACATATTAACCATAAGTTAACAAATAATCACAGATGTGTCAGAATAAGTTAAGACAAACAAACAATTTAAAACAACTTGAAACAAATTGAAACAATTTAAAACACGACTTAAGTCGTCATGTGCAGATGTTATCACAGGAAGTTGGTTCTAATACCAACTATTCACAACTAAACAACATGACAAGAAGGCGGGAAATTCAAACACCGCACAAAAATTCACAAAATGAAATGAAGCCTAGACAAACGATTTTTTAAACAAATTAATCCAAATCAACAGCATTAACTGTATGATTAACATTATGTATATTATTAAAATTGAGTAAATACGAATAGATACTACTTAAGTTATCAATATCAGTTCTAAAATTTATGCTAAGTGGGTTACAAACAATATGTTATTTGTTAACTTATGGTTAATATGTTAGACCTCGAGTACGCGCTTTGGCGTGATTCCAATGTTAGAACTTTGATTTGTAAGTAAGACCTAACCTAACTTTTATAAATTGTTAACATTGGTTCTTGGAATTCCAGAATCCTGATGAAGAAATAAATTATTTCGAAAGCTTGATTAAAAATCGAATAGTTTCTATTCTTTTTTGCCCCTTGGCCATTAACCCGACATTTGTGTATACCTAATTGGTTGTAACAGCACCCCTTTTACCAAAGAACAAATACCGTATTCTCTTTCGTCATCACTTAGTGTTGGAGACGCTCCTATACCAATTATTGGTGTATTTCTGTCTTCCATTCATATACTTTCTTAAAATGTTTTTAGCAATATGGACGCTTTATCAGCTAATCCATTGCTTCTGGGATGATGGAGACTGCTTCTAAATTATTTTGAAATCCTATTCGTTTACAAATTCTTTACATTGTCTTGAGCCAAGTGGTCTATTATCTGCTATAACTATATCTGGGATGCCCTGTGCTGCCAATACTTTCTTGAATACCTCTATTATATCAGACGATGTTATAGTTTGGAGTTTGATTAATTTGATCCATTTTGAA
>JABXWE010005243.1:0-13294 GCA_014611495.1 Limonius californicus
AAAAATGTGTGTGAGTAAGGGTTCTTCTTCTCTCTGGTAACTTCTTATGTTTGTGGTTTGTGCCTTCGCTTTTATTTAGTGCTGTCATTCCATCTTTTATTTTGATTGCAAAAATAAGAAAAACCTGTAGTTGAGGTATACAAATTTATTGCAAATAAGTTGGTCTACGGATAGAATAAATAAAATTGTGGGAGTACATGACCAACAGCTAGTTGTTCGCGGTTTCTGAATATTCTATAACAGAATTCAAGATAAATACAGCTGAAGTATCTTCATCATAGGTTTTTTGGTTTTCATCAAACTGTGAACTGAGCTAGTTGTCTTAAATTTATATTTTTTGAGCACCCTGTACAAAAAATCAAAATTTTCTCATCGTGAATCTAATTTTTTTGACAAGTAAAAACTTTGATGAAGAATGGCCTTTTTTCGTATCTTTGAAAGTTGGGTCCATTTGTCCTCCTGTCAACCTCATCCGTGGACATACTATAAATTCTGCTAAGCGATTTTGTTAAACCAATTATTCACTTAAAATCCACTATATATCTGTATCATATACGAGAAATGCTAATGTTGCTCATTTCATAATTTTATAGAAAGCTAAAATTCTCCATAGTTTTTCGTAAATCTTATATGTACTTGATGCCAGGTACCAGCATTTAAGAGGGCGGAACTAGCAGATTAAACTATGAACTCTTGCTGGTTGGAAAATCCCTTAAATTTTATGTTCAATAGTTCTGTACAATTGTTAATGTTTTTCTTTGACAAAATCTAGAAGGGGTGTAAAGATAAGAGAGATCGCCTGCTATTGGTTAAAACCAACTAACTGCCAGTAAATTTTTAAAATGAGAAGTATATATAACGTTTATTATTATTTTGACCAGTGTCTGTGCTACGGTTTCTGGGTTGATACGTTTTTGTTTCAGTATGGATAACGGTATCTTAAGTAAGCATCAAACAGAAAAATTTGCAAGTGAAGGATACATATATGTATTTGATAGGGAAAGTGCTTGTGGTAGTAAATTGTTTTGGCGATGTGAACAAAAAAATACGTGCAAACTTCGGGTTCATACAGTTGATGGAGATGTTGTTAAACAAATTAACAATCACTCTCACGATAGCGGGGCTGCAAAATTGGAGGTAGATTTGACTACAACATCTATTAAACGAAGGGCTGTAGATTCAATGGAACCAACCGCTGCCCTAATAAATAATTGCATTGGCGAACTATCGCAAGCAGCACAAGTTGCAATTCCGAAACACGGGGCATTAAACAAAATGATAAGAAGGGCAAGAAACCAAGTAAACGCAGCACCTCCCGTTCCCTTAAATGCTGAAGAACTTATTATCCCAGACCGATATAAAACCTACCGCACACAGGAAGGAGCTGAAGAAAACTTTTTACTCGCAGACAACGGAAATGTGGCGAACAGGATTCTTATTTTCGGGCGTCAACGAAACCTACAAGTAAGTCTTCAAATTTTCCGTAAAATTTAGTTTTTTACTTTTAACTTCGGAATTAATGTCCTGATTGTGAAGTACTTTCTTCTCTAGTAAAAACAACAAATTGTATTTTGCATATTTTAAGGACATAAAAATGCATGTTTTCCATCTTTATTCAAAGAAAATAATTTAGCATTCGTATGCTTCAGCAAGCCTTTAAAAATTTAATTTTACTACTAATTTTTTTATTGTTTCAGATTTTAGCAGAGTCAAACAAGTGGTTTGTGGATGGTACATTCAAGATAGCACCGCCTTTGTTTGAGCAAGTGTATGTCATCCTCGCTGAAAGGTTTGGTGGGGTGCATCCTATTTTATACATTTTACTACCGAATAAGCAAACAACAACCTACGCAGAAATGCTTACAATGTTAGTTAATATAGAACCAAATCTAAATCCTTTATGCATATCATGCGATTTCGAATTGGCAGCGATTACGGCGTTTAGGCAACAATTTCTAAGAGCTGAAATTCATGGATGTTTTTTCCATCTTGCCAAGAACATGAAGAAAAAACTTTCTGAGCTGCACTTGGTGGCTCGTTATAATAATGAAGCGGATTTTGCCTTATCTGCTAGAATGATTACTTCACTTGCTTTTGTACCACTAGAACATTTAGATGATGCCATTGATAGATTAAGCGAAGTTCTGCCACTGACAACCGTCGCGGGAATCAAAGAAGGCCACCAATATTCTTGCCAGAAATATGGTCGGTCTACAACAGGTTAGGAATGATCAGGATCGAACTAATAATCACGCCGAGGCCGCTCATCGCCGTATGCAATCAGAATTATCGATGGATTACCCACTAATATGGAAGTTTATAGACACAGACAGAAAAATTCAGAAAGGGCGAGATGTTGTCTATGAGCAACTAGTTGCTGGCCACGAACCCCCACAAAAGAAAAGAAAATACAGGGAAGCCGATGCCCGTATAAAAAATATAGTGCTAGACTATGAAAATAGGGATATTATAGATTATTTACGTGGTTTATCGCACAACTACGAAATGAACAATTAGTGTTTCGGATAATTAGATATAAATGTATGATTAAGATTAATTTCTGTAATTTTTATAATGTTCAATTTAATTAAACCCAGTATTTATAATAATAATAAATAATAAAAATGATTTTTTCTATTTTATTTATTCTATCTGTAGACCAATTTCTTTGCAATAAACTTACAATAACCAATGCAGGTTTCTGTTATTTTCGCAATCAAAGAAAAAATTGAAGAACACCATTGAATAAAAGCGAAGGAACAGACCGCATACTTATTAAGAAGGTAAGGGTGTAGGAGACACATGATATTACGCTTCTAAAAATTGTTTTATTTATCCACATTTCATAAATGAAAAACTTAGTGGTGACGGAAAATATTCAGTTTGTGAGTTATTAAGAAGAATTTAATTAAAATATGATTTATGACTACAAATAGAAGAAATAGGTTTATTTGTGATTTTGCCGTTATATATAATTTTTTTAAATATCTCTTTAAACACACATATACTCTAGTATGTGGGGCAGAATCTAACATATTAGAATTACTTACATCCTTTTTTTCCTTAATTTGCAATTCATTTTTAAGTTCTGATCAACAATTTCTAAAAATAAAAGTCATATCTTCGACATTTTTACTTTTTTAGTCCTCTAAGTACGTCATCTCCAGCAATTGGTATTTCCAATTACAACCCCTTTGAGTAGATTGTGATTATCCAAATAATTCCCACAAAATCACAAATATAAATCATTAGGTAATTCTTTAACTCTAAATACGAAGAGAAGGATAAGCATAGATAAGAAAACGGGAAGGAAACCTTTTACCCATTCCTTCTAAATAACTACACGTACTTATTTACCCCATCTACTTGTAAAATTTGTTTAACTATAGCTGCATAATAGTGGTTCCTACAGCCAGAAGAATTACTCTTACTCGCACACATTTTTAAAATTTCTTTGAATATAAAATGTTATCAGCATTTGAACAATACAATTTATTTTATATTGTATGTATTTGATTTTTTTTTCGATAAACCAATTGCTTTGACAATTAAAAAAAATCTTTTTTTCGGGCACAGTAAATAACTGAGGTCAATGAAAATTTTGCACGGCCGTGAAGTTAGTACTCCTTTCCACGCTCTGTCTACATCAAAATGGTTGTCAAAAGGTCAACTTTCCACACTGTGTGCGAAAAATACCATTTCAACGACTATATTACAATTTAAGCATTAAGTTATTTAATTATGGAATAGTTGCATTCTTGCACTTGGTATCGAATATTTTATTAGATAACAGCATCAATAGTGACGTTTATTAAAACATTGCGATTTTTTTATTTATTTCTATTTCACTCTCGGTAAAAAGGAAACTACCAAACAAAATACACCCATCAAAATTTTAATAATAAAAAATATGTACAATGGCACTTTCATTGAAATATTTTGAGATAGGCAAATAGTAATTTTCTGATTAAATAACATAAATACAACAATATTGTTGAATAAAAAATATTCTAGATGCTTATTTTTGAAGATATTTTTAATAAATCATTGGATTTAGTAATAAAATTGAATAATGTCGCAATTTTATTAACAACACAAAACTTTTATAGAGTAAACCATTTTAAGATATATTTGCGCGCAAATGTCCCTGCGCCAAACCGTCCCTGCGCCAAATCGTCCCTGCGCCAAACCGTCCCTGCGCCAAAACGTCCCTGCACCAAACCGTCCCTGCGCCAAACCGTCCCTGCGCCAAACCGTCCCTGCGCCAAACCGGCCGCGCCAAACCGGCCGCGCCAAACCGGCCGCGCCAAAACGTCCGGTCCCGCTGCAGCACGTCTTAATTACGGTCCCCGTGGATGGACTCGAGCAACCGGAGTTCAGCGAAGGTCGAAGGCTGACTCCGAACTTTCGCAACGGGAATCTACACTCCCTTCCAAAAAAAACTTGCACCATATTACGAAATGATTTTAGAACGAACGTTAACACGTGTGACTTTTGAAAGAAGCCCAAAAACATTTCCTGAATGCTAGCACTGTTTGACAAAGAAATTCCTAGAAATCCTGTCTGCTCGGCGAAAATAATTTACAAAGAAAAAACCTTGAGACTGGTTTGGTCATAAATTAATTTCTGAAAAGGAAAATACTAACAAACCTGCAGTCAACACAACTCAATCTTAGAAGGACGCAAAATAACCAAAACTGTGTTCAAAATAAAACTGCAATTAAAATAACGTTATAATTCCTATGGAGCGGCAATCAAATTAAGAAATTAATTCATATCAAGCGGCAAATTTTAAAAGAACATAACACCATGTAGGTAATAATTCCGAGAAACCTTAACATTTTAGATCTGTTTGTAGGAGCCCACTGATGATGTCTAGATTCCTTCTTGACTTCTTCGTTTTCAGTCAAAATCTGAGTTGCGTAGAGATTTGTTTGTGTCACCATTTCGTCAATAATTTGGTTTATTCAAAAATGCACTGTAGCAACTATACCTGTTAAATTTATTGACAAGAACGGCAGCGTAGTTTGGTGCCAAACCGGCTGCAGCAGAAATTCTTGTGATTTCCTACAGGCTGTGTCCATACGTAATCTGTAGTTTTATCATCTCTTGAACTTCTATTTGACACTTCATTAGATTCACAGGTTTCCATCAATTCTTCACCAACATGGAAAGCTTCTTGAAACTCTTCCTCAGTGATATACTGATATTCATCTTCAACTACATGGTTTCTGTTAGTATCAGGTTTACATGTCACATTTGTGTACAGTTTTTGAACAACATGGTCTTTCTTCGTCCACAGGAGGTCTTTTTCCATACCTCGCTTCAATTTGAACATTTGAATACCGTTTACGGCCTCTTTTATAGGCACTTTCTGCGTCGCAATCTGAACTTGTAGTAACAACTTCTTCATCGCTAGATGGCAAATAAGCGGGATCACAATCAGAGTCGTCAAATTCATCCGAATTTTCATCATCTGAAAACGCAGATGGAAACAGTGAACAAAAGTAAGGACAGAATATAACAATGTGTAAGCGTTGGCGGACAAAACCACAAATTTTACCACAGTAAATTTCTACAATTTGAAATTTTACTGCATAATATATTCTTATCTTATGAATTCCAATATTTTTCTTGACCGGTCACTCATTTTCACTACTAATAGCATTAATCTGCGACAAACGAATGTACATGTGCAGATATTCGAGACAACGCTAAGCAAGTTCTCACTCCGGCAATGAGGAGATAATCATGCCGCCGGTGCCGAAGCGGTCATATGTGACCGCTGCACATTTTTCAGTTTTTCAGGTGTTGTTTTTGAAAGCATTTAATTTATTTTGCTACGAAGGCAAATGCAGGAGATGTTTACATTGTAGAAGAAAATACCCACGCTTCTGACCTAATACATCACCACGTCATTTTTAAAGTTATTCTCAATGATATTTTTGAATTTGCCCCAAGCTTTTAAAAGTAATTAAGGTAATTTGGCGAACATGTGTTATAGCGCTGATACAAGCAATGCAGCAAGAACAGGGATGCTTCCCTAATTTTGTTTTTTTTTGCACAGATTGTTGCCATCCTCGTCCCTATTAGCTTTGGTTGATCACAGTGCCGAACCGTATTTTGTGTTAAATTCAGGAACGGTCTCTAAATTTTTAGTGGAATTTCTCTTCTCTGTTGGACGGGTTAGGTTAACCTCATGCGCGACATACGTGCAAAGAGAGCTCACAGAACGTACTTCATTGTAGGTAATTAGCCGGCCATTGGCCTGTACCCCAGAGAAGAAGACTACATTTTGTATTACCATTGCACGTCTTAGTGTTCCTTGTAGAAGGTATTTTAAACTACGAGGAAACTAGATGACCTCGTATTTTTAACGTTTCTTCATTAACGCCTGTTGTACTACGTTTTTTAAATTCTTTAGTATCAAATAAAACTGCCAAAACTCATTTTAATTTCCTAAATTATAAAAAGTTAATATGAATATCTTAAAATTTTTGATGTCAGTTTGGTTGGTGAAGATTTCAAACACTTACATCTACATAAACGGTTTTTTTTTTAGTTGATTATATATTAAGATTGCAATAAGGCTAAACCTGATCGGAAAATTATATAAAATTGTAGTAAAACAATTACAATAAGTTGTGCAAAAATAGGGAAAGTGAGTCTACGTTTATGATTAATTTGAACTTAATGTAATGACTTTTTTCGTCTTAATACAAATTGCAATCCTATAAGAACAGAATGCATACAACTTCCGAGATATATCTACTTTTCTTAAAATCGGAAGAATTCCAAGACTGCAAATAGTCTAATTAACAGTTAAGATACTATTTCTCTAATAGAAAGACATCGTCACCTTTATTTTGGGTAAGGCAAAGAAAGAAAAGCTGATCTAGATATTGAATTTCTAGGATGGTTTGTGATCGTCTTAATTAAATTTTTAATACTATACACCTCCAGCTATTATGCAAGAATGGAGTAAGGAAGGTCTTGTCGATTTATTTTTAACTAATGAAATTTAAAAATTGTAGCTTGCTATAGATAAGAATCCTAGTTTTCTTTTTTTAATCTGCTTAGCAAAATTTTGTAAATGTAGGAGGGTTAGAGGTGTTCTGGTGTTGGTAGACTATTAAATCTAGTTTGCACGTCTCTTACATTTTAGCATGCTGTTAGCTAATAGGTACGTTCAATTTTCATATCAGTAAGACGTGACATGGTGCACACTCTTCTCGGTTAATGGAAACTTCTACCACTTCTGATAAATAGGTAGATTGAACACTACAATAGCTTTATATGTTGCAAAGTTATCTTGCATAATAAATTATACCGTTATTATAAGGAGGATCGAGAATTTATCACTCGACTTTGGTTATCTCAAATTCCTCCTCGGTCCCTTTTCACACACTACTGAAGCATAATTTAGCTACCAATTTCGGAGAGAAAAAATTATAGTCAAGCAAGGAAAATTTAAGAACCGTTGATTTATTTAAATATGACATTTTTACTGTAAAATAATTTAAGGGTGTGTTTTCATATACTTTTTCTATAACATATGTTGTCAAATATTTTTAATTAATGGTTATTATAATTTTCTAATCAAAGTCTAAGCGTAAACATAAGTTACGCATTACAATCAAAAGAGCTCCTAAAATACAGGAGGCAGAGTCAGTTACCAAATATTATCTGCTTAAAATTTTCTAACCTTATATTAATCAAACTTTAGCACATGGCTTTTCAATATAGTGCCCTTACTTCTATGTACACTTCACTTATTAGTCAACAAATGCCCGTATACCGTTAGAATATACGTTTTTGCAATTCTTGCACATCTGGATTTGTGCAAACAGGGTTTACACTTCAATTGTTTAAAATATTTCCCTTGGGTGACTCAAGTAAATGAAAATCACTTCGCTATACCTACAGCATTAAAATGTTCTGATAATCTCTGCAGTAATTTTAGTACAATACATCCTGCTTTTATGATGTAACAAAGCCTGTTTCGATACAACTTCAGTTTTTTGTTCGTATTGCCGGATGCAAGCCAATTTGCAACAAAAGTTTACTAACGAAGTTTCTTTTAATTATGCAATTTTCCCAAATTCCTTCGCTTAAGAATAACTGTTGAATTAACTGTTTTGGAAAGCAACGTAGAGGTTTTGGATACAGATATTTTTTACGGCTGTTTTAGAATGTTTGCACTCGTTTAAAATCGAACAACGAGAAAAAAAAGCACTTGCCGCTATGTTGTTCAGCATCCTTTAATAATTTTATTACGAGTAAATCCTTCATTAATTAAAACGCTAATAGTGTTATATCTCCCGAGAAATTGAGCAAATGCGGTATTATAGACAAATTGACAGAAACTAACTACAACTTTTGTAAATCTATTTTGACATATTCTGTGGTTTATCAGTTTATCGTATAATAACCCCCTCTCACTCAATGCTATTCATTAGGATCAAATTAAATACTTTAATTAATAGACGCAACCTGGTGGTTGCCTACCCTTTCTACTTGTACAAAATAAATTTAATATGGAAACTGCTTTATTTTGACGAATTGTACAAATGCGTTTATTATAAAAATATTGGTAACAACAAAGAGCTTACACTGTTACAGAAACAAAATTGCGAAATATTTATTTATTGAACTGATTAAAGCTAATATCGCCTTTATTTATTTATCTTGCAACCAATTTAATTCCGTAATTGGGGAATAGGAAATGCTTTATATACTTGGGAAGAAAACCCATTTTACAATGTGAGGTTGAAATATTTCAGATATTGCTTAATATCGTCCATAGAATAGCAGTATGTTGTAAGCCACAAGTTATTATTGGGGGGAGGGGATTATTTTCAACCACGAATAACATAGAGTAAAGGAAGCACTGATCCCATGGAAGCAAGGGGATTGCGATAAGAGGATATAGAAGAGAGATGTAGAAGTCTGGCGTAGAGGAACCGAAAGACATCGACAGATAGATATAAACAACTCGGAATATATATATACAGATAAGACGATAACTCAATTTATTACTGCTTTGAGTAGAGCTATATTATGCTGTACTTTGCAAAAATGGATTGTTTAATCACATTTGGATTGAACACGGGTTGATCTTGTAGTTTGCAATGTTGGATTGACATCGTAATGCTGTATAACCTTCAATTTGAGGTTCTCCGTTTGTTTTATTTGTTTACAGTCATTTTGAAGGTTTGTAGGAATTTATCAGTCTTATTTGTGTATTCTTGAGCTGTAATTTTATTAATTGTATGCTTTTCTTTTGGGAAAAGTATGTTTATAGTGATGTGTCTGAGCATGTTAATAAGTTATTAGTTGATTGTGATAAACATTTAATTTAATTTTAAGAACTTATTTTAAAATTATGTTTGTGAATTTCTAAATGCATTTTCAAACATATACCATATGAGGTATCAAAATGTTCATATTTTAACACAGTGGTGTTTTCAATTTTGATGCTAGATAAAAAGAAAAGAGTTATTGCAATTTATAGGAATTTGATAAATTTTGGGTCATTTAATGCTTGGCCCTGATTGGCTGATTTTGTTTGGGTCACATTATTTTTGTTGTTGTTTGTATGCTGTTTCCTTAATAACGGGGAAAATATGCGAGCTTTGTTAATTAAAAAGTTGAAGTAGTTGCAAAAATTCTATCATTCGTATGTTGTTAAAGCAGCTCCTCAAATTTATTTATTTGTGCCCATTTATGTGTTATGGCAAGAAATCAAAGTGTTTAGTGTTTGAGTACATACTCGAAGTTGTTCTATTGTACTTACGGCAGAGATTTTGGAAAATTTCAAGAAAATTAGAAATTTCGTCGCAGAATTGGAAGTTAGCGTCCGCTGATCATCTTTTGTTGCCGATCGTCGTTTTGTGTACTGTTTTGTAGTCAATCGTATTGGTATGTAAACCAAACATAAATTTTAATGTTTTTCAATTTGACTCCATATCTACAAGTTTAACAAGATTTGAATATAAACAATTATCATTATTTAAATATATAAAATAAATAAAAGTGCTACGTTATTTTGATATTAGAAAAAGCTCCAACATAAAAGCTGTCCACAAATCTAATTTGGAGGGTATAATGTTTGTTATTACCAAAGCGAGAATTACATGATTTTTGGGATATTCGAACGAAAGAAATTAATGTGAACTTAATCTACTTACTTGTTGGTCAGAAGTTTAATTTAAACAAAGAACGTTTTACTGTGCCAATTTCATTAAACATCTTTACGTGACACGAGCGTGCTGTCAACTTTTATGTGCCAGCGTGAAGATGTGCCGGTAAGTACATTCCAGATAATTCCATCAAGGTCAAAGTCACATCCATTAATGCTATAGTGAAGAAGGTTGGGTTTATTGTATAAGCGAATTTTGTAATTGCAGAGTGCTACTTTATTGGTTTAAAGTTGTTTATCCTTTGTAATTTGTTGAAAGTTACTTTTTTTGTTGAATAAGAAAGCACTTACAATTTGATTTGAATTTTTAAAAAATAATTTCTGATGGTCGAATTTCTTTTATTTCCCTGCGCGTTTTTGTGTTTACCTTGTTCCTTAGCGTTCGAGTGTACACAGTTTGCTCCAGTTACGACAGTGAACCTGGGATCGTTTCATACAGGTTGGTGCAAATATTTATTTGATTTTTGTGTTGGTTAGACAATTTATAGTTTGCTTTGTTTATTATCAGATTCACGGCAGGTTGAGATATCTTGATAATAGTTTAGATATATATTTAAATGGCGTCCAATGAATATGTTTAAACATCCTAATTTATTTTAGTTCTAACTTGATTAATATTTTAAATTAATGCTCAAGCTTTGTTGTTTTTGTATATTCGCATATTACAGAATTAAGATATATTAGCAATAGAGCAGAATAGAACAGAACGATTGAATTAATTTAGTATTGTACGATACAAGATACAAGAATCTGCTTTAATATGTTCTCTATATAATGACAAGTGAAAAGTTATTTGAGTGTTGAAGTGTTAAAATATATTGTCGTTACATGAAATGTTTGTTTTTGGCTCATTGAATCAATATCCAAACCTGAAAACGGATAAATCGACAAATTTCCACGAAATCTAAGCTATTCTGTTAGCAGTTAAACCGGAAGGTTGAAAGGTATACATGCTCTTTAAATATATTAGAGTAATTCCAATTTTAAAAACTAAAACTTTAAGTTTTAATATTGTTCCAATCGTAAACTTCTGTAATGTAAAATAACAGTAGTTTCTAATTTCTTACATTACGCCCATGCAAAGTGGTTTTAGTTTAGAATTTTGGAAATCCTGCAATTACCGCCTGGAGGTTTTAATACACTTACATTTACACTCCGTTTAAACATCATAAAGGTAAGCGTATGTAAATTATTTCGTCCTAACTGACCGTCCCTTATCCATTATAAGTTTCTCCATTTAACTCGCCGGATTCTGAGGTACTACGCAGCTGATCTGCTAAATAGGACAGATCATCCCACAGAATATCCCTCTGTGATGTACTGGCCAACTGCGCTTCATACAATATTAGCGAAAATTATATTTGTGAGCAAAATTCAGGAGAGCGTTGCACGTGCTGAATACAGAGCGTATGCTTTTCGTCCGAGAAATGTTCTGTGACAAGCAAGAATTATCGGTTTTAATTTTCATAAAGCAAGGACTCTTTTCTGGAAATTAATGTTGTTAAATATTTGACAGTTTTGACAAATATTAAATTATTGCGCACGAACGAAATTCGAATAAAAACGTGCCTGTCGCTACAGATTACCTTAAGGACGCGAATATAAAGCGCTGTTTAATCGTAAACAATTCTAACAAACTTTGTAAATCAATATTATTAATTTCCTTACCTACTCGCAAGCAGAATCTTATTATAATTAGCTTTTAGCGAAAATTGGTACAAAATATGAGGTGGAAACATACATGTGATGGTAACTTTAGAAGGAAGTTGTACAGATTTCACAAGATTGCTATATATGTATTACTGTTCTTCTTTAAAATACACCCATTAGAATTCGCAAATTATCAGAAAATATATGGTTCCTCCGGGTAATAAGGCCAGGCGGGTAATAAAGCTAAATGTCTGTTTCTTGCATAGTTCGCGAAAAATCCGGGAAATAGGGAATTCTTTATGTTCTTGTCACTAGCGAAATGGCGTGGTGTTAACGTTACGGCAGTTGTGTGCTTAGTTTAAATGGTAGAGGTAGAAACATAAACAAACGTTATTTCTGTACTTGTTCTAAAGAGTTTAATGTCGAATTAGAACGGCAATAATTCCGGCGGAGGTGAAAAACAAAGAAACAGGAAACAGAGAATAAAGAATCAACGGTATTAGTAGAATACAATATGCGAGGAAGACGAACTGCTTCATTGGCGCATGTGCATTGTGTAGTAATTGCACATAAAGCGACAAGTTAACAATTTTTGTCCAGCTAACTATTTTTGAATTCTGATGAATTCAGAATCAGTTGCTAAGTAAATGCCGAATGCTTACTCTTTATTTTGAAAATGTAGAATACGTATCCGGGTTTATTTCTGAAATATGTTAAACTACAGTACTTTTCTTGGTAAGGTCCGGTCTCAGTTACCTTATTTGAGTACGATTACTAATATTTAGGCTTAAAAACATGACCAAATCGATTGCTCTATTGATTTCGTTAATCCAAAAATACATTCCTGCATCATAGTTTTAATATAAGTCATTGCAGGTGCGTCCTGCTAGTTATACTTTAGGAAATAGTAAAATCGTTGAAGGTGCATCATTAAATATGTTCAGTCAATTGTACACCAAGAAGTTTAAGAAATGTATTCAATATTGCC
Organism: Limonius californicus; assembly: GCA_014611495.1. NCBI lineage: Eukaryota > Metazoa > Arthropoda > Insecta > Coleoptera > Elateridae > Limonius > Limonius californicus. The sequence continues at coordinate 12,840 of JABXWE010005243.1, forward strand.
ATTTCAATACAAACATTATTTTAGCAGTCTTTGTTGTATTGGCATATTTATTCGCATTTTCGTAGCTTGCTAATTATTATTTAGTATCGGTTTCTGTAAACTAGGGTATACTTACAATGGCGTTATTTATTACACTTTGGCCACCCATTTCTATGTGAATGGTCATAAAAGGCAATATAATTGCAAAAAATGCTATGTGTGTCGTTTATTCTGAAAAATTGCGAAATAGGATGAGGTAATATCTGTACTGTCGAAATCCAAACAACTTAAAATGTTAATTGTTTGCTGCCTTACTTCGTATACATAGGTCAAACAATTAGAAATTTTGACACCAGATACAAAGAACACATACGCTCATACAAATATAAACACCCAGAAAAATCAAACTATGCTAAACACTTATTAGAACACAATCATGCATTGACATCAAATAATATAATAACATTTTTACACTT